>CAUYQG010050338.1:0-85542 GCA_963574415.1 Tarsius wallacei | reverse complement strand
ATCACTGATGAAGCTTAGTTTAGCTGGGTATATAATTCTTGGCTGAAATTGTTTATCTTTGAGAACTTTGAAGATTGGGCTACAAGTTCTCCTAGTCTAAAGCATTTCTGTAGATAAGTCTGCTGTTATTCTAATTGGTTTTCCCTGGTAGGTAGTCTGACATTTTTCTCTTGCTGCCTTTAAGATTTTTTCTTTTATACCTACTTTGTGTAGGCAAATTACTATCCATCTTGGAGTTGATCTTCTCATTTGTTGTCTTGCAGAGGTTTTCTGAATCTCTTGTGTTTGAATGGTTGCATCACTGATGAGATGAGGGAAGTTTTCTTGGATAATTTCATGGAAAGTATATTCCAAAGTGGTCTCTGTCTGTCTATCTGCCTAAGGAATTCCAGTAATCTTAGGCTCAATCTCTTGAAATAATCATTCATCTCTTGAAGGTTTTGTTCTGTCTTTTAAAACTTCTTTTCTATGTTTTTAACAGGTTGGGTTAGTTCCATATTTTGCCTCTCAATCTCTGAGATTCTTTCTTCTTTTTGGCTAATTCTGCTTTCCATGCTTATCAGTTTGTATTTATTTCATTCACTGTATTCTTCATTGCTGTCATCTCAGTTTTCAACTCCTTCATTCTTTTCTCTTGTCCCTCCTCAATTCTATTTACTCTCTCTCTATTAATGTCTTTATATTTGGGTTTGTGGTTTGAGATGAGTCATTCTGGGGGCTTTTTATTGTTTGCTTTCTGAAGTCTGTATTCTCAGTGGCTGACTTCATATTCTTCTTTTCATACTTCTTCATTTGTGTAGATTTTTCTCCATCTTTTTTTTTTTACCTCTTCTTTAATTCTGTTGTTCAGGGATGGAGGATGGTAACTTTTACTTCTTTTTGCTCAGTCTCTTATTCTTCCTTATATGGATTCTCTGGCTTTGTTTAATTCTGAAGCTGGACTATGGTTGGAGAGGCTGGACTTTTTGCAGTTTTGAGATTTAATTGAAGGGGAGCTGTGATTCAGAAACTATCTGCAGATCCCAGTATCCACTGACAGTGTGGGAGACCCCCAGAATTCACTTCCCACTGCCTTACAATCTGTCCATGCAGTGGGGAAATAGGCTTGCCCCCTGAAAGTAAAATGAGGTAACAAAAAGGAAAAGAATGGAAAAAGGAAGGAGGGAGATGAGAGGAATGTGAAGAGAGAGAAAAAGAAGGAAAAATGACAGGTGTACCAACTAACAAATGAAAAGAGACACAAACAAAGACAGAAAATATTTTTTAAAAAACAAAAACATACAGACAATCATACAAGCACACAAACCAACAAAACCCCTCCATTGATGTACTCACCTTCAAAAATACCATTACACAAACAGGAAGTCTAAACAATAGCAATAAAGTAGCAGAAACAAAGCAAATACAAAAACACAGTCAAAAACAGAACAAAAGAGAGAAGAGGAAAGGAAAAAAAACAAAACTAGAACAAAAAACAAACAAGCAAAAAACAAGCAGTTCCTGTAACTTCAACTTCCTTTCAGCTCTGGTCTCCAGCCCCTCCCCTCTGTTCTCAGTACAGGTTGATAGGGCTGCTGTCATCATGAGTCAGATGCCCCATGGACTTGTGGGAGGGGTAGATCAGATCTGAATTCACCCAACTTACTGCCACTGTTGTCAAGCCTCCCACAAAGATCTGATGTGTCTGTGCCTATTCTAGCATGGGGGAGGGGTGTCTATCTCACTGAGTTTGATGAGATAACCTCTAGGTCCCAGTTTGGAAGCTGGATGAAGCTGGGTGGGGCAAAGTAGGTCTCTGCCTGTTCTTGCAACAGCTCTCCCTGACCTGCTCTCTCCAGAGATCGGGGTCTCCGTCTGCTTTGCTGCCACAGGTGATGGTGGGGGCCAGGCTCCAGGTGATGAGGATCAATTGTATTTGGCAGGCTTTTCTCAGGAGAGCCCTGAGAAGAGCAGATGATCCTGTGTACCAGTGGCTCCACTCTCAGGACAGTGGGGGGTTACAGTCATATACTGAGGAAAGCCCCAGGTGCATGAACCTGAGTTTCCCTTCAGACATACTTTCACTCACCCACTAGCACATACCCACTCACAAAGACTTAATTTAATTTTAAAATGTGGGGCCTTCTTGTACTGATAAAGGACTTTGGCAAAGTCTCAGGGTACAAAATCAACATGCAAAAGATAATTACATTCTTATACACCAACAACAAACAGGAAAAGAACCAAATGAAAAGCAAATCCCATTCACAACAGCAACAACAACAAAAGAAATACCTTGGCATCTTCCTAACCAGAGAAGTGAAACACCTTTACAATGAAAACTACAAAACACTGCTCAAAGAAATCAAAGATGACACAAGCAAATGAAAAAACATTCCATGCTCATGGATTGGAAGAATCAATATTGTTAAGATGTCCATCCTATCACAGAAACAAGGAAGTGAGTACTACATGTTCTCACCCTGTGAATTCTTTACGCTCTCCACCTTCTCATCCTTTGTCCCACTGCCCTTGGCTGTGACCATGCCACAGGCTATCAATTATGGCATTAGCATTTGCTGCTGCTTTCTCTTACTGGAAACTATGGTAGCCCTTTATTCACTAGATGAATTACTACATAATCTTCAAACACTGGCTTTAGACATTGCCTTCCTGATGTTCTTCCTGTGTCTCACTTCCCTGTACTAACATCACTCTGTGAACACCTTTATAAGGGCACTTTTCAAAACTTGATAGTGCTTAGCCCAATAGCTACCACTTATTAGAAATGCCATTAATATTTATTAAATTTATGCAATAATATGAATAATACATGCCAGTTTGGCCAACAGACAAATATTATGTAGAAGCCACTCTATTCTCTTTGTTGAGAATTTTAGCCCAACAGACAAATATTATGTAGAAGCCACTCTACTCTCTTTGTTGAGAATTTTAGATTGGTTTAGATTCTAGTTTAGCTGGAATTAAGCTGTCTTTGAACCAGTTTCCAGAGAGATTGACCCATTCTTTTTGGGTAAAAGCTACGCAGACACATGTCACAGAAAACCTATAACACATGGTAATATGGTGCATTCTTTAAAAGAAGCCTAGATTATACACAGAAGTCCATCATTCAAGCCTAACCCATGTTCTCATTTTGCCATGCCTAGGCCAACAATAAAGCAACCCAGTCTAGGACTTCTGCAATGGAAACACAGATCTCTATTTTTTCATGCTGAAGTTCTCTGCTAATACCTGGAAGAACGGTTTCAAATCCTCAGAATGAGAGTCCTGGCAGAGTCACCTAGGAATCACTGTTCCTTTGCTGTGGTCTCCGAATGACTGGCAAAATCCTGAAATTTTTACTGCTAATATTTGACACATAGTATGTGGGTTTCCATGTGTCCTGGAAAATCAGTGATGTGAAGTAACAAGATGTGGTATTACATGATGTGATATCACACAATGTAATAGAAAATGAAATGGGGGAAAATTATCTTTGCCTAATTTGTTTCCCCAAACTAATCAGAATATTGCTCTCAGGGTGAGTTACTTATGTTTTGTTCATTAATCCATGATTAAATGTTACTAACATCCATTTTGTTAACAAGTTTGTATTTTACCTTTTATAACCTTTACGCTTGAAGAGTTCTTTGAAATAGCAGTGTGTCCAGTGGGAAACAAGCCCAGCATGCATGTCTCTAAAACTAAGGTTGCAGATGGAATTTAAAGTTTTGTGGGTTTTTTTTCCTTTGAGTTAAGTTTACTAGTCATGGCTTTCTCCCCAACCTTAATGTTATATCCTTCTGATTTTATTTTTCAATTTTTTTTTAATTTTTAAAGAATAGATTCTGAATATCCTTTTATTGAGAGAAAAATAGGTAATATATTAATGAAAAATATAAATTGTCCATCTGCTTGGGATAATTTCTGCACATTTGATGAAAATATTTTCTTGTGAGAAGGCTGTAATATCAGTCCTCTAGAGAGATAAGATTATGTAGTAGATATCAAAAATAGCCATACTTTGCAGTTCTGTTAAGCTACTCCCATCAAAATGTAGTCTATTTCTCTGTCCCTTGAATTCAGTTTGATCTCTTGACTTGTTTTCACCAATAAAATATTGTGAAAGTGATGCTGTGTGAGCATTAAACCTAGGCTTCCGAAAGCTTTGAATGCTTCTACTCTTCCCCTTGGAACATTTCCACCAATTAAAAACTATAGAAGAGCATAAAGAATAATCTAAAGTATGTCCATTAGTAATGATGACTTATTGTTGGATTTTTCAGGTTTAAAAGAACTAAAGCTTACAAGTAAAAGGTCCTCTTTGGTCTTTTCAACATGACATTGCCATCACTCATTGTTAGCCCTTGTAGGAAATGCTAAGAGCTGGACACCTAATTTGCCAGTTTCCATCTATCTATCTATCCATCCATTCACCTATCTACCTACCTATCTACCCATTTATTAGGTTGTGCAGATATACACACACAGTACATAAATGCATACATTAATGTGTATGTGTATACACAGGTATACACTCTCACACACACATATACATACATACACGGCATAAATACCACATAAGCATGTGATCATTAGTCAATATATACTATTTTGAGATGATGGGGTTTTTTTAGTTTGCATAAATAGTATTTTTTGTTTTTGAAATACAGGCAGTCCTCCATATTGGTAGGATCCTCTTATGCAGATTCAACCAACCATGAATTGAAAATATTCCGAAAAACCAAAATAATAACACAACAATAAGACATACAAATCATAAAATGCAATGTAACAACTAATTACATAGCATTACATGGTATTAGATGTTATAAGTAATCTAGAGATCATTTAAAGTGTCCAGGAGATACGAGTAGGCTATATGCAAAAACTAGCCCATTTTATATAAGGGACTTGGGCGTCCACGAATTTTGGGATGTGAGGGTCCTCGAATCAGTGCACCTCAGGCCCCAAGGAAAGATTGCATATTCTTGTTAATACCTAGGGATATCACTCACCTTTTTCCAATCATATTATAATTTTACATTGTTTAACTTTATCAATATTTTGTCTATTCATTCTCTGTTTAGCAATACTTAGGATATTTCCAGTTTCTGAAATAGTAAGATATAGTAATAGACATCATTGCTTTAATTTTGCACATTTCAACACATATGCAGAAATAGTTTTGCTTATTTAAAATATGGGGTTGATATCTGTATTTCATTGCTGGTTTTCAAATCATTGAACATTTCATTTACATTTCAATATTCTTCCAAATTATAAACTCTGACTCTCCAGCATGAGATAAGGGCAAGAATTCCTAGCCTCTCTTTCTGATACAGTACAGATTGTAGAAAAGCCGGCTATAAAAGAAAAGGGAAAAAGCATAAGGTAAGCACTTTGCCAGAATGGGGCGACAGTGAAGGCAGTGAGTTGCTGGGGCCAGTAGTGTTGATGGCGGCCCCCTACCATGACAAAGGCATCACCTGGTGGCACACAATTGGACAGCCACAGCGGCTCCTAGTAGAACAATTTTGCAGTGTGGTTTTGGGCATTACTTCTGCAGCTTTATCCCAGAGCTCTTGCAACATTTCTATAAGCATTCCCTAATATATTTACCTTCTATTTAAGCATGTTAGGAGTCTGTATTTAGAAATAAAGGAACTGCATACAAATGCTGTGAACATTTTAACCAAATTCTGCAAATTTCTCCCCAAACTAGTGCTATACACACTAGTTTATGAGAATAATCTTTCCCACCACCAATGATGCATATATTTTTCCAAAACAAATAAATAAATATTGTATCTTGTTTTTTTATTTTATTTGCATTTTTCTGTCAATGACATTGGATACAGTTATTTTACTGAACATTTGTATTTCCTTTTCTTTAAAGTAATTGTTCATATACTTCATTCACCAGCTTTCTTCAGCTATCATAAATGTATTAACTTATCATGTTTATTAAATGTATAATACATTGTATCTATTGTATAATAAATGTGTATTTAGCATATATTTTGTATGTATACATGTTTTTGTTCCCTCTTTTGTTACATGTTAACCTTGATAAGGTCATCTTTTTAGAAGAGGTTTTGTTGTTTAATTAGTACATATCAAATTTGTTGTGCTTTTCCAAAGTAATTTTATTTCTACAAAATTTAGTTTTGTCCCTTGTTTAAGAAATCTTTTTAAACTCATGTTCATGAAATGGTCTTCTATAGTTTTTTCTTATTATTTGTTTTTATATCTAGCTTTTCAAGAATTTGAATATTTTGTGCATGGTATGAGGTCAGGACATAATTTTATGTTTTTCATAAGGATAGTCAATGCCAAGAACTACCATGGGTCTAGTATTTTACTCTGTAGGCAAGCTAAGATATTTGTCTGACACCAATTTATGGTTACTGGTAGAAGATATGAGATTCCTAGGCCAATAATGACAGTTGTTTAACTATACCAATCAACATTTTGCCCTGGTCCCTGGTCCCCAATTCCCACAAGGAAGCATGAAGAGAAAAAGATGACGCCTGTTCACTTGCAGTGGGTGCATTACAAGAAAGGAATCCCAAGCTAAGGGAACCCAAATATTTTATAATGGATAATAAGTATGCCTACCTTTTGCTGTATAAAGAGACAATATCTCAATCTGCCAAGTCTGTTAATGATAGAAAATATCCTAAAATAAAGATTAGAACAAAAGGCAACAAGATGGCAAAAACACAAGGATCTTTGGGGTATGTCAACTGTCAGCATTTCAACAATGTTTCCCTACTGAAATCTTACCTATTTTATAATTCAATATAAGATCAGTTTATCTTTTCAAGAATTGAAAAAACAGATGTATACATATAGCCTTGACTTTAGTATTCTATTGATTTATATGTTATAACTAATCTAGGCTCACATCATTTTAATTAAAATTCCTTGGTCAAACTTTTATATCTGGTAGGAGATGTCCACTACCCTTTTGTTTCTGAAGAAAAGTAAATATTTTGAATTTTGTGATAATTCACTCTTTCATACTTATCTTAGAATCTGTCAAGGTTTTTGAAAAAACCTAGTAAAGGTATTAGTTTGAAAGACATTGTAAAATATTTGGGGATTCTTCCATTTATTTTACCTCTTGTATTCTTTTCAAATTGTATGAAACATATAGGAACTACTTTTATAATTAGGGAAAATAAAAATCTACATTAAAAACTAAAATGTATTCAATTAAGTTCTATTAACTTTCTGAATTCAAAAAAACCTTTGTACTCAATTTACTGCTATTCAGTTTACTATATAGATTTTCTTAGCAAAGAAGTTTGCAATTTTTCTTTCTCATAATGTTATGTACAATTTCATAAGTGTAGTAATTTTTTAAATAACAACTCTTTTGCCAATACATGGTATGATAGAATTATAGTTAATAGTCCTTAAATTATAATCAGGCTTTTCATACATGCTCCTGAACTCAGCTTAGCCCTGTCCCACTCTGAATGTTTCTTATAGACCCTGGCTCTCCTCTACCATTTGTCTTAGCAGATTATGACTTAAAAGTTTATTCCTGTGACTTTTACCCCCCTCCAAATCCTGAACTACTAGAGGACAAGAAGTTTCTTATCCACACTGGGACATCGGTTGCTGGCAAAAGTCGCCAAAACTGTGGCATACACAAACACACATACATACACACACGTATATATATGCCAAAACTGTGCTTTAAATACACACACAGGCACACACACTCTCACACACGTATATACTACAATGAACTGAACTTAACAATGTAGACAATTATTAAATTTTAATTTAAAAAGCATGATGCCTAACATATACTTTTACCTTTATTCAGGTCTAGAAACTAATCACTGTAAGAAACACATGATCCTCTTTCATAAGAACATAAATGTTCTCTCATACCTTTCCTTTCACTATCATAGAATTTATAATCATTGCATTCAGTGTCAGGCATTTTTAATATGTGATGTAAAGAACTTGCTCTCATATTTATCTTTGCTAGAAGATAAAAAGCTACTATTTTAAATTAAATACTTGAAAAGGAAATTACAAGCAGTAAAAAATATTGTAATTCCTTAGAAATGCATAAACTAACAGGAATACATGTAAAGCCAGTTGCAACATGAGATAAACTCTTCAATTTTATAAGCTAACATTCATTCTCCTGTGGCATCAGTTTCATTCATAGCTATTTATTAATACCTGGGTGATTAGTAAACTACAGGTGTGTATGGCCAAGACTTAGGTTGCTTCATATAATGTGGATAATCTAATTCTTAAAGTAAACAAAATAAAAATATTCCCAATAATTCATATGAGGGAAGCACAGTTTTTTTAAAATCAATCAATAGAGAGAGGAAAAGGCAGAAAAACAGGCACACAAGCTATAATATAATTGGCTTGTTTTGATAGCTCAAACTCCAGGTATCTAGATTCAGGCCCACAAACTATATTTCTGAAGTCTAATTGGCATAGAACATTTTAATGACGATTCCAAAACTCTGCTGTTACCTGCCCATACTCATGTAATCAGATTTCTATTTTCTGTTTGTTGAATTTAATGTGCTTATCCCTGAGGAATAAAAGCTAAAAAAATATTTTATAATAAGAGGAAAAGTTTGATATTTTATATATTTCATATAACTTAACTGTTGAGTTAAAAGTAATGTGAGAACATGTCCAATCATGGCCATCCTCTATACTATCCTGGGAAAACTGTCATTCGCCACTGTTTTATCCCTTCAAGGGATCAAGCCTTGATTGTACCAAAGGCAACCTCAATTTTGAGCATTTTACACTGCTAAAATCTTTTCTTTGTTATTAAGCCAACATTATTTTTCTTATAAATTCTATTCATTGGTTTCAGATCCTCTCTGGGAACTTCTAAGTCCACTCTTAATTCCAAGTCAAAGACCCTTGGGGGTAAAAAAAAAAAAAAACTCTACTATCTTTTTCTGCCCTTTCTTTTCAAAATTGTACTTCTTTTTTTTTTAATTGGAGTTTCACTCTGTCACCAGACTAGAGTGCAGTGACTGCTCCTGGCCACTGCAGCCTCGACCTGCTGGGCTCCTGCGATCCTTCCGCCTCAGCCTTCCAAGTAGCTGGAACTACAGGCGCGTGCTACCACACCCGGCTAATTTTTTGACTTATTGTAGAGATGAGGTCTCGCCAAGTTGCCCAGGCGGGTCTCGAACCTGCAGGCTCAGGCAATCTACTCACCTCAGCCTCCCAAAGCACGGGATTACAGGCTGAGCCACCGAGCCCGGCTTAAAATTGTACATTTGAATTGTGGTTTCTACACTTAATCAATCTAGATCACCCTCATATATTCTGAACACACACACACACGTTCTCATGCAACTTATCAGTGGCTTGAGATGAAATGTGAAAGTGTTCAAAATTAATTTTTTGGGGGGGGCGGTTGGAGTCTCATTCTGTCACCCAAGCTGGAGTGCAGAAGCATGCTTACAGCCACCACAGCCTAGACCTACTGGACTCAGGCAATCCTTCCACCTCATCAAGCTGCCCAGGTTGGTCTCGAACCTCTGGGCTCAGGCAATCCTCTCACCTCACCCTCCCAAAGTGCTGGGATTACAGGCTGTACAGGCTGAGCCACCACGCCTGGCCCAAAGTTAATTTTTAAGGCTGATAAGGAATAAATGATTTCTTATTTATCCAAACTTATGCAAATTGAACTATAATTTAAAATATTTTACATAAAGGACTTTGGACTTCACAGTTTTCAAGTTTGTATTTTTAGTAAGTTGGTTTCTTAATATACGGCAAATTAAAATAGCTAACCTTGCAACTTACAATGTGTCACTTTTGCAAACTGTCAGAGTCTATGTGAAAATTTAATTATTTATTTCTCTATTTCTTTTCTTTCTCTTTCTTCTGATAAAATTGAAGAATCAATTGAAATCTAATTTTGATTATTTCTAAACTAGGTTCTTATATGTGAAATACAGTGAGAGTAAATTCAAGGTTGTTTAAATTGCACCTGACACCCTCCCACCTTTGCTATAATGAATTTTTCTAGTCATTGTGACAGTTGAAGTTAGTTATCAAGGGCTTCTGTTTTTGCAAATGCTTTCTCTCCTCACTTTTTCTTTTAACAGGTACCCAATTTTCACACAACCTCTTTTCTCATTCCCTCAAAAAAGCCTATTCCTATCACAGAGCATTATACTCTATATCTTTAGATTCATAAGGCTGATAAAGCTCCACCATAGCTTTCTGATCGCCAGGTGATTTTTATGCACATTAAATATTGAAATATTGATCTAGGCTCCTTTCCCAATAATTACTTCCCTCTTTGTAATCTCTGCTCTCTCCCCTGCTGTTTTCTACTCATACTTTTCAGTAAAGATGTTCATGTATATTTTACTTACTAGAAAAATCCTCCTTGTGATCTTAATAGCCTTCATACTTAATCTATCATGCTCTCCTACCTTTTCCTACCAGACATTTTGTTGGAGTTACTACATATAAGATATAACCCATGACGATGTTTCAGCTTGGCTTTCATCTTTGACCACGTCAATCATTGCAACTCCAATATAAAAATTAATTACAAAATTGTATGTAATTTTGTAGGCATTGACCCCTTCCTTTTACTCTACTTATTCTATATGGCAGAAACAGCTGGTTGTCCACTAGCATCTCTTTTATTTTGCTTCCCTGATCACAGAAATATGGGGTTATCTAGCCCCTTTTCCAGGATATAGTAAAAGATCAGTGATCCCATACCCAAAATCTAGTAATAGATTTTGGTTAACTTATTTTGCTTGTTCTACAAGCAATGGATATACAGCCCAATTCTGACAAAAGAGAATGCATGAGTTCAAAACACATTTTATTCACTCATTATAAAATGTCCCTTTTCCCCTAGATATAGGTATTTTGTGATATAAAATACAACTACTATAATGGTCTTGGAACCAAGGGAAGTACCAGACGCTTGAAAGTATGCTCAAGGGAAAGATGAAACGATCTGGGACCTTGATGTCATAACTGATATAATTTATTTTGCCCTTGAGCATTTAGAAAGTTTTCTGCATTATATAAGGCCTTCTAATCCCTAGATTTGTCGTATGGTTTTCTTTTCTTTAGTTGATTGTAAGCTATTTGAGAGCAGACTCTGAATTATATTGACCTTTGTATAACTTTTAGTATATGGTCACAGTATTTCATACATAATAGGTTTTCAGTACATGCTTATTGATAAATAAATGAACCTTAATCTGCTTCTTAATGTACCTTTTCAGTACACATAAGCTTTTTAAAGTTCCTCCTAATTTAAGTTTTAGGTTTTTAATACCAAATAGCATGGCAAACTATACCGCTAACTATAGCTCTAATTTGAATGCACTAGATAAATTAACCAATCCCAATACTGAGAACAAAGTATGCTATAATATTTTAACTATGAACAATAACCAAGAAGACACAAAAGTATTATATTTCAGAGAAAAAGGAGAGCTGCCTAAGTATGGAAGGTGAACAATATCAAAGTTGCAAGCAAATTATATATGGCTCATGGAAGATGTGACATTTCATAGTGTTTCCATTTATTCTCTACTGTGGTTAGCCTGTGCTTATGGGTACAACACCACATCATGAAACCATACATCTAAGAAGGGATAATGGAAAATTTTTATCCTATCATTATTACTGGTCAATTTCACTAAGCTACTCTGAAGCATGTGCATATTTGTGATAACATACTCATGGGTCTCAATGCTTCTGAAGCATTCATTTTGGGAATTCAGCTCTAATTTATAATTATTAAATTTAATGCTGAGCTTAGAAACACTGTTTAGTAACAATACCTACATTTTTCTAAAACACTACTTTTGGTCCTTAGGAATGAAAGTCAGTGATTAAAATCTCTTTATGCACATTTCCCAGTAAGCCATATGAGGATTTGATTTGATGCAAAGAGAGCTGTTGTTTCGTTTTTTAATTGTTGTTAACTCTCTCAGTGTTTGAGGCCACCTGTTAACCAATCCCAATTAGAAGCAGTGCCTGATTAAACTGCTCTCTCTAGAACCATTTGGACAACTTTATTAGTGCTTCAGTTTATTTGGTAGAGCAAGCCACTTTGCAGAAAGTCTTGACAGCTTAGAGAGAGCCTTTTTGTGCACACAGGACATAGGACTCAAAATTGTGCACAGTTGCAAAGTTTTGATTGCATGACTTATGCATGAGGAGTGACCAGTCATTTTTGTTCAAGGATGTTAGCCAATCAGTACAGGTGCAGGAGACAAAGTAAATTGGGGGTAAGGAAAATCATACTAATTCAGGAAAGTGCTCTTTTGGGCTCTGCCAACTCAACACATAACATTATAAATCTTGGCTAGGTGCATTGCATCTCTTTAAATTTCTCAGGTAGACTCAGAATTGTATTAAATAGACAAAGGAGGATAAGAAGGAAGAAAGAAATCCACAGAGCTCTGTTTGCAAATTATTGCACACATCATCGAGGAGCTTTATATGACAAATGTAAGCAGAGCCTCTGAAAACTTGCCCTGTCACTTTGTTGAAGATAAGTTTCTTCTTTTGTCTAATGTCGAATTGTCTCTCTGTTCTGTCACCTATTCACTTTATTAAAGCACAGGGTTTTGATTTTTAAATTTCCATTTTAAATGGAAGTCGGAAACTTCAAATGTCTAGGAAAGAAAAAAGCAATAATATATGTACATAGTAAAGATGGTTCATAGATTTTTTTCATGGTGAATAAAAGGAAAATCTTTGGTTAGTATTATGAATAACTCCACCATGACTACAAGCATTTGGACTTTTAAAATATAAAATTTAATAGGGCAAATAATTAATTTTGATAAAATGTATAGTGTAAATTGTACAGAAAAGGCTCATAACACAAAGAAGTTTTTCTTCTTTCTGGCCTTCTATTCTTTGTCTACTGAAGGATAGGAGATATCTGCTATTCTTTCCTTCCTTTTATTATTATTTAGCAATACCTTTGATATCAATTTCTATCACCTTCTGGGTTAAGAAGAAAATTGCATGAGACTGTAAGAAAATGAAGTTATACTTTTTTAAAAAGTAAGAAAAAGCAGTCATTTTCTTACCAAGGGGGCCAGTAATGAGGTCACTCATAGAGAAGAATGTGTCAGGGTCACCATCAAACAAATATGCAATGCTGCTGGCTTAAGGACAGGAGGAAGTAGAGGAGGCCAGCAGGGGGAAATTGTATATTTGTCAGGACTGACAGTTTGCTTTATAGTGGTCCCACCTCCTCTTTAAAGTAATTCCCATTCAGCTTGTGGTAGATTGTTATACAATGAGGTCAGGCACAGCAAATCAATTCTGATATGATTGCATTTTAGCCCTCATCATATTTCTCCTGGAAATCTCACCAGAATCAGCTATTCATTTCATAAGAACATTGATTTCCCTACCCACACTCTCTCATTCCACTTCATCTTCTATTCAGCAAAGCTCCTCCTTTAAAGAAAATCATGTAGGGCCAAGCCATCTCCCAAAGGTGACTACAACCACATGGAACATAGTAAATCCTTCTCATCCGGTAAAAGCACTGATAAAATTTCACTTCAACAAATAATATTTTAAAAGACTTTCCAATAATGCTCTATGTGTGCCATGGCCATGGTAACAATATTTTGTTCCCATCTACATAACAATATCCTTATCATAAAAGATACTAACAATTAGAATTGTCTAACATTGTTTCCCATGTCCTCTTCTCACTTCAACCTACAGAGCACGTTTTTAGATAACATCCGGTGGTGGACCATTTACTAACAAAGAAGAAACATATAAAAAGCCTTAGGCTGAGGAAGTCTTTGCCAATGGAGAACACTGAGATTAGAATGTTCATACTGTTGACACTTTCCTCTCATTTCTTTCACTGGATTTGACATTTTGTCTGCTCTCACCTCTGTTACTTCTTATCCTATTGATGTTTGGCTTCTGGAATCCTTCACTCATTCACTAACTTCTGTCAAGTATGTGAGTCTCAATTCAATGCATGCCTTAACTCTGCGTGGTCTATTGTTTCTGACTTCCATATTTTCAAAAGCTCAGGAGATCTCAGAAACACCGGTTAAAATTAAACACACTCCTTCTAATATGAATTTGTATCAGAGTCTTCTTTTACCTATTTCCTTTTCTATCTAAGACCTAGTCTTAATCGTCCCCATTTCCCACAATGTGTTTGAATATATTTCTGCATTTCAGTATATCTTTGAAAGATGTACACACACACACACACACACACACACACACACACACTCTGTCTCTCTCTCTCTCTCTCTCTTATATTTCATGGCTTTGAGCACTGCACAGTATTATCTGATGATTTCTCATCCTGAGGGTTATAATTATTTCTGTCCTTATATTGTCTTGGCATCAGCCTTCTTGACAAAAAACCAAACTCTGTAAAATATTTAAAGAAGTGTATTCTGAGCCTAATACAAGTAGCTGTAGCTGAGGTACAGCCTCAAGAGGTCCTGAGAACACATGTCCAGGGTGGTTGGATTACAGCTTGGTTTTACACATGTTAGGGAGACAGAAGTCAACAGGCAAGGACATAAATCATTACATATGAGGTATACGTTGGCTCAGCCCAGAAAGGTGGACATCTCAAAGCAAGGGCTTATAGTCATAAGTGAGTTTTAGGGATCCTTCAGTATACAATCTGTTGAGAAAAGCCATTGTCTAAAGAAGTGAAATCAACAGGAATGTCTGAAGTAAGACAAGGGAGTTGTGGAAACCAAGGCTCTTTTTATGTGTATAAAGCGCATAGGTGGCAGCCCTTAGAGAGAATAGATGGCAAATGTCTCTTATTCAGATATTAAAGGTATCAGAAGACTCTGTTAATTCCTCTTGGATTCCAGGAGGCCTGGAAATGGGAAGGATCTGGCTATGTTTATGGAGGTTCTCTGTACATGCAAATATTTCTCCACAAAAGATGGCCTTGTAGGGTATTTCAAAATATGTTAAAGAAGTATATCTTGGGATAAAATAACTTTATTTCCTTTAGAGCCTGCGGAGTGGCAAATTATGCTATGCAAGTCAGGTTGGAATTTTGTTCCTTATCTCCACAATGTCTGTTTCATAGCCTTGTGTTCTCTGCCTTTTTTTTTTTTTTTTTTTTGAGTTGGAATCTCACTCTTGCCCCGACTGGAATGCAGTGGCATGCTCCCGGCCACCGCAGCCTCGACCTACTGGGCTCCGGTGATCCTTCCGTCTCAGCCTTCCAAGTAGCTGGAACTACAGGCGCGTGCTGCCACGCCCGGCTAATTTTTTGATTTATTGTAGAGAAGAGGTCTCGCCAAGTTGTCCAGGGGTGTCCCGAACCCGCGGGCTCAGGCAATCCACTCACCTCAGCCTCCCAAGCGCGGATTACAGGCTGAGCCACCGAGCCCGGCTGTTTTCTCTACTTTAACCTGAATGCTAGTGAGTTGTGCCTAAACTCCACGGGGGTATAATAAGGCGTGTCCAATCTCCTTTCCTGTTACAGCCTGGCATTTAGTTTTTCACATTTTCCTTGGCTCAGAGGGGGTCCATTCAGTAGTCAGTTGGGGGTGTGGCTTAAATTTTTATTTTTTATTTAGAGTCCACTGGACTATTGCTGTGATTAGTGTTATGTTCTCCCCTTTTCATATAGAGGCAAATATGAAGGAGGGGGAAAATAGCACACTTTAAGCCTCTCCCTGCTCAATCTTCCTTCGCTAGTGTTCTGCTCCCTTTAACTCTGAGCTGCCAGCTAGCCCTTCTTCTCCCATTCAAGCACCAGAATCAAGCCACCTTCTAGGTTTCTAAGACATATGTTGTGAGTATATGTTTAGGCTGAAAATTCATAGATCTGCCACAGACTTCCTTAAGGTCTCCAAGTTAGGCTATACCATGGGAGCCAGAAGTCCATACTTACTCACGTTCATGGTGAGATTTGCACATATTGTATTCTTCTTATGACTTCCCTTGTGTACTAGACTAGATTATTGCTTAGGAGACATTCACTCCCTCCTTCCAAATCTTGGTCTCCACAGAAATAAAATCCTTCCTGCCCCACGGATTTTGGAATGGGACATGTGACTTTCTGTGTGCAATAAAATGTCAGTGAACATGACAAGAATTTAAATATGTATATGCCTTTGGGCAAGTTTTCTTGGCCTCTAGTATTCTGCCTTGCAAAGTTTCCCCAGATTGATTCAGCCTCTTCAATTCTAGCTCCAGAATGAACACACAGGAGCAGACATAAGACCAAACACAAATTCTGAAGACAAAGCAGCCAACTCCAGAGTCTAAAACAGAGACATACCAGCTGAATCACAGATGTATGAATAAGAAATAAGTGCTTATTTTTGTGTGTCACAGAGATTTTATGGTAGTTTGTTATGCAACAAAACTGATTAACACAGAATTGGTCCTGGAAGTCTGGTGTTGCCATAATTAAAACCTAAAATATGTGGCAGTAATTTTGGGAACTGGCAGGGTGGTAAGAAAATTGTTAAATGAGTTTGAGGACAGTGATCTGGGTAATGTAGTGGTAAGACATTTGGTGAAATTTACTCTAGAAGTAATTTAGAAAAGAAAATATCTATCTATTGAATTGCCAGCGTTGAGCAAAAAAATGTTGAGGCAGTATCTTCAGAGTGTGAGCAGCTACCATTAAGTACATTAGGTAAGATGCTACAAGAAAAAAACCGGAAAGGAATTGAACTGTCTGCAAGTAGAGTGCAAAAGAAATAGAAACAGTTTAGAAAATGTATAAGTTTAAAAAAAATGAAACTGTTTCCAAGTAAAAAATGAAATCAAGGATGTGTCTGCAACACTTATCTTAAACCTCTGAAAGAATGAAGGATAAAGGAGTGGAACAAAGGAGCTCTTGGAAAGAGTGATACAGACTTCAGTAAATTGAATGCATCCAAATTAATGGCAAGTAAATCTAGACAGAAAGACAATCTGGAAAAGAATTGTGGACATAGTTTTGGACAAATAAAGTTAACTAGTAAAAAATGCATAGAACGCATTCATTTTAAAAATAACTCTAATGGCAAAAATATAAGCAATCCAGATTAAAAGAAATTGAGATTGCATGTTGGATAAAAAGAAGACCGGCCCCAAAATGTCTGGAGGCAGAAAGAGACTGGAAAGCTCTCCATTCACCAATGAATAAACTATTGCCCAAAGCTTTATTAGGAAATGACCATTAGGCATGATGGAAAATGACGGTATCTTCAGAAAGAAGATTCAAGAATACAGAAAACTATAAACCAGAAAACCACTCCCAAGCAGACTGGGACATGATCAAGGAAGCTTCCCTTGTACTGCAGGAGACCCCAGTGACACTTATCCAACAGAACTTCATGTAATTTTATTTTATTTTTTTGAGTTGGAGTCTCACTCTGTCACCCAGGCTGGAGTGCAATGGCACACTCACAGCCACCTCAGCCGCAACCTGCTGGACTCAGGCAAACCTTCTGCCTCAGCCTTCCAGGTAGCTAGAACTACAGGCACACCCCGCCATGCCTGGCTAACTTTTTGATTTGTTGTAGAGATGAGGTCTCGCTGAGTTGCCCAGGCTGGTCTCAAACCCATGGGCTCAGGCAATTCTCTTGCCTCGGTCTCCCAAAGTGCTGGGATTATAGGCTTGTGCCATCACGTCCAGCCTCCAACAGAACTTTAAAATCTGTATGAATCAGTTAATGCTGTATGCTTTTTTTTCAGATGGGATTGTAATGTGGTCATCCTGCTTCTGGTCCATCATTTTTATGCTGGGTATATGAGGAGTATATAATGTTTTAGTTCATCAATCTCTGGCTCAAGAGGAACAAAATCTAGGCCAGATGTAAACAGTAAGATCCTGGACTTTGAGCTTGATGCCATGATTAAATGAGACTTCCTTGAGGAGAGGGTGAGTAATTTTTTCATGAAGAAGGGAAATAAATGTGAGTAAGAGGGTACAACAAACAAATCTGGTTACTTTGAGATTAAATTGATTCTTGACCACAGTACACCATAAAAAAGTGTACTTTCTTGCCTAATTGGTGTTGGCTTAGGTACACAAATTTTTTTTTTTTTTTTGGCCAATGAAATACTAACAGATGTAATGCAAGTAAAGTTTAAACTGTGCATGGTTGACTGCACTCTGAGATCATTATGAGAATAGTGTCCTCCAGGTGTCTGTTGTTTCTTCATCTGGAATGAACACACATGGAAGGAAATTGACCTCCATCTATAACCAGGAACCAAGCTAGTTTGGATCCACAACCTGAAACTCCACCACCCTGGCTGAAGTTCACATCCAAAACTTAAAGGAGATTCACCTCAAATGAATAGCAGACATCTGAATTCAAGAAATGAATACTTATTATTGTTTGCCACTGAGATTTTGTGACTGTTTATTGTACTGAGAAACCTGACTGACACTTCTTTGCTTATCTAGATTTCAGACTTACTTATCTTTTCTCATTCAAATATGACTTGACAATTACTGTGCTAAAGATACACAGTATTAGTTTGGCACTGAAAGTTATCGGTTCCTGGAATAAGTAAATTCCTACCCACTCAGGCACTACTGTATTTTCACTGTACAAGAGAAGATAAAAGAGTTAATTTGCTTATAGCATCCCTTATATACATTTTGGTTTATCATCAACTCACTAACCTCCTATATCTCAAACCAAATGAAATGTCTCCAAAATAATCATAAATTTTCTACACAAAATATCTTAAAATTAAACACCATGTGCAATATACAAAGAAAATATCATCCAGTGATACCTATGATCTATTACATAGCAAATATTCACAATATATTTTTGAATGAATGACTGAATTACTAATATGAATTAATAAGCTTGAGTTATATAACTATAGGAACATATAGAAAGATATGGATAATTTTCAGTGAATGTGCATTTCAGCATATTTATTATATATTTTTTCTCCTTTATCAAAAATTTTTAATGCCATAGATCTCAATTATACACATTTATAAAAACCTGAGTTAGTGATTTAGAAAACATCTTTTATAGAAGATCCATAATTTTGAAAATTGTGAGTATATTTTATCTACATGAAAAAAAAAGCTTTTAATTCTCAGTTAGGGATATAACCCTTTCATACAAATTTATCCTCTCTCTATACATAGGCCCAAACAATAAAGATGAGAGTCAATCATCTAAATGTTCTCAAATTTATGAATGTGAATGCTTGCCTTTTTCAATTGATTGGATTAGACTCATGTTCATGGAGCCACAGAGGTTTGTCAGTTATGGATCTTGGTTCTTGATATTGTAGCCGACAGATTATGTGTTGCGTCTATTTGAACTTTCACACAATAGAGTCATAGTCACTGGGGTCACTGCATTTTAAGACATCAATGTCTACTTTTATTAATTATTGATATGCTATGGAGTGAATTGTCCCCTGAAGTTTATATGTGGAAGCCCTGACACCCAATGTGATTATCTTTAGAGAGAAGGTTTTTAGGAGAAAGTTAAGGGTAATTGAGTTCACAGGTGTTGGGTCTTATTCCATCAGGTTGAATGGCCTTAGAAGAGGACAGAGAGATTCTCTCTCTTTCTCTTTATGTGCATGCACCAAGGAAAAGCCATGTGAAGACACTGCAAAAAGGTGGAAGTCTGTAGGCCAAGGAAAGAGGTCTCACCAGACACTGAACCTCTCACCACTCTTTTCTGAGGTTTACCAGGCTCCAGAACTGTGAGAAAAGACATTTTTATTTGTTTGTTTAAGCCACACAGACTACTGTTTATTGTATGACAGCCTGAAATTACCAGGACACTAATATAAGTAAATTTTCACATAATTTTTAAAATAGTTTAAAGTATATATATTATATTTAATATGAATAGTTGCTATAAGACTATAAGGAATTCCCTCTAAAAGGTATTACATCAGAAAGGGTTAAGAATCTAAGCTTCTAAGAGATGAAAATTGCCTTGGATTGTTATTGTTATATAGAATTATTTACAAACAGTTGAAAATGGCAAACCCTAAGAAAGTAAGCTTGATGATGTCATCTTGTAGGAAAAGACTGTGTCTAAAGATTAGAAATACTTGAAACCAGTGCTTTATAGCTATATCATAGGGAGAGAGTAACGCAGTTCCCTAATGTTTTGTGCTTTTTTAACTGACAAGCTATGTATTTAAACTAAAATATTGAATGACTAACATCTCTTTTCCTTTGACTTTGGTTTACTCAGTTGTTTAAGGAGTACTAATTAAGTGCTTACTATGTACCAGTGTTATTCCCAGCAGTGGGGACTCAGTAGTGAATAAGATAGGCAACACCCCAGTCTCATGGTGTTTATATTCTAATGAATTGAAGACAAAAATAATCAATGAAAAAAATACATAAATATTAAATAAGTAAAATGTGTATGCTGTAAAGAAAATAAGTCAATGTGCTTTCTATTCAGTGTATAAAGCAAATAGTAAAAGGATGATTAGAAGAGGAAATGCAGCTTGGAGGACACTGCAACTGTCCATATGAGTATTGAGAGTGATCAGAGTTTACAGATGGTACTTCAGCCTGAGGATGTCTTTACACCGAATAACTGCAGTGTTTTGAGAGCCAGAACAGGTGAACTGTTCTCTACAAGATATTCGTCCTAGAACTTCTGTTGGAATTGAGTTTTCAGAAGAGTGACAATTACTGATAATGACATGATCAGCGATTTGAACCACAAAGTGGAACTAGTTGTGTGAAAAAGTTGAGAATGGTCGTATCTTCATTTTTTTTTGTGCACGGTTTAATAATTCAAACAATGCTGGCATCAGTACCTTATCACCATATATAGAAATAATGGTAACAATAAGGAAAATTGTCTGAATTAATTCACAAACTCTAACCCTTAGGTAATGACATCATTAAGTATAACCTGAAATTAAAACAGAGTAAAGCAGAATATGAGTAATTTTTGAACAACAGGCCAATAATGGTGCTTTGGAGTTGAACAGACACTTAGACAATCTTATGAATTAAAGGTAAGGGATAATGTGGAACAGAGAAATACAGAGGAAGAAATATGTTATTGCTTAATTCTTGTTTTGTTTTGTATAAATAATACAATATTTTGTTTTTTATACATAACACAATATTTTTAATGAAAATAGTGATCAGTAAATGCTCTGGATACCAATTATCAGAACCAAAAGAAAGTTCTGCTATAAACATCATCTTATCTAAATTCATCATCTAGGGAAAAGAACCACAGCCTACATGCAGGACATGTAAAGTGTTACTTTGTGTTTTGTCCCCTGAGAATCTAAAAAAGCAAGCAATGCAAAATAAAGTGATTCAAATATCACAATTGATAAGTACAGAGGTTGGTTTTAATATAATAATGGGATCTAATGCATTTATGGATGAAATCTATGTGAGTTTATAATGGTTCTAATGATTATTTCTTAGTTGTAGATTATGATAATCTTTATTTTCCTCTTTATATATCTCTCTGCTTTATGATAGAATGAGCACTTTTAGTGAGCATTTTTCTTATATGTCAAGAAACAGTAAAAGATCTATATAAAACTTCAATTCCAGCATACATTAGTTTATGATTTTCCCAAGTGGTTGAATTGAGGATTTCAATTTGTATAGGAAAAAAATACCAAACAGATGGAATTTCTCAGATGCACTGCTTCAGTTAATTAACTGAATGTTTGTTATTGTTATATAATATGTCAATATCCTGGCAGAGAACGTTTTATAAGAAAAAATCTTGAACACAATTTTTCTGCCCTAGGGTTTTTTGTTTTTTGTTTTGTTTTGTTTTGTTTTGGTGCAAGGAAGATAAACCTTTGTGTGCATTTGTGTGTTCTCCTTTACAAACGCTAAATGATTGTTGTTAAATTCAAAACTGTGATAGAAAGTTAGATATAGAGTGGTTTCAATTTACCTTTTCAACTTCTTTATTTGTTTCCAATTTGAACCTATTCTCTCTGACTCAGCATCTTCACATAAACTAAATCTTATTTGACTTCAATGTTGGCTGCTGGTATTGGAGATCTGCCATTCATTTCTTCAAAGACCAAAGCATAATGGTACATTTAGTATTCATTACAATTTCAACTGAAGAAGACAAGTATTAAAGACATAGAAACTAATTTTGCCTGAGTTTAAAAATATCCATATGGCTTAGTATGTTTTTTAGTTTAAAGATAATATGGATTGCATTAAAAAAATTATTATATTATTATTTTCTTAATTTTTAAGCTTTCTCTAATTGCAGTTTCACAAACATATTTTTTAAAAAGAATTATAAATGTTAACTACATGTAACAACACAACTTACTAAATTATAAAAGTCAATTTTGATATTTTAGCTCCTAAAATGAATATGTTATCTCCTGAGTCTTATTATATTTTATATAGATACATTAAGTAACGAAGTGTAATAAAAATATCAATTTATTTCTTGAAATATCTCCAGTATATCTTCAAGTTTTTAATGATTTTAAGATCCTACACTTGACAACTAAGGAAGGAAAAGAATTCAAGAGATCCTACAGAGAAAAATTGTAATGAAATTTTTAGATCAGAGTGGAATAAGAAAGTTCCCCTTTCCTCCACACCCTGCACTCACCAATAACATATGCCACAACACTAATTGTCAACTGAAATTTACCAGAGATAAACTAGAAGTCAGGAATCAAAAAGATACACATAAGGGGAGATGTAAAGATAGTTATTGTCAAATATATATGAAGGCCATCATAGAGTAAGAAATAGATATATTTCAACAGATTAAATGTATCATGAAGAAAAATTTCCAAACATTCTAACACAGAGCTTTCCAACCAGGCAGCAGTGTAATTTCACTGCCTCCAGCAGATATGTTTACTAGATCGAAATCTCATCAAGTTTTAAAATCCTAGCAGATTTGTGCTGCATGATCTCTATTGAGTTTCTATAGTTCTAGACATCCTTGCACAGTTGTCCTAAATTTTCCATGATTTCATCCATAGTTACCAGAGACTATAACATAGATATCATCTCAGCTGATGGTTGGAGATCAGTTTTTGCTCATAGGTTTAAGAAGACATCTAAAAGGTAAATATTCTAGACCTGGTATTCACAAACTAGTGTGGGCCACTGCCTGTTTTTGTATAATTCATGAACTAGCAATGGTTTCTACATTTTTAATTGGTGAAAATATTAAACTAAGAATTAAACTAAGAATATTTCATGACATGTAAAATTATATAAAATTCAAATTCCAGTCTTCATAAATAAAGCTTCATTGTAACGTAGTCATGCTCTTGCATTTGCATATTGTCCAAAGCTGCTATCTTGCTATACAACAGAGCTGAGTTGTTGCAACAGAGACCTTACAGATCACAAAGCTTAAAATATATACTCTCTGGCCCTTTACAAAAAGATTGTCCACTTCTGTTCTAGACTCCTAAGAACACTGACTTCTATGCACTGGATCAGTGATTACCAATATATATAATAATGATAACGATAATAATACATTTATTGTTATATGGGCTTCAAGGGAGGAGAGAGGAGAATTTTCAAAATATTTTTGCCAGTCAAAATGAGTCATTTAACTCCGGAGTCTGACAATCATGACCTTGAAGTCAAATGATATCTTAAATAGTTATATCTAATCTAATCCTCCAAATATTTGTCTTCTGATGTCTCCCATCACAAGGAACCATCCAACAAGTTGTACAAGCCAGATGTAGAAGTTTTGGTTGTCACTTTTTCCTCCGTCACATACCAGGTATCATGTCCACTCCATTAACAGCGCCTGTCAATTTTATCTTTTACATCTCATGTATCTGTTCACACCTCTTCATTCCCACTATGAGGTTCCTAGCCTGAGCACCCATGCACCTAAACTATGACAGCTACCTTTTAATGTGCTTCCTCATGTTTGTGCTCAAAATTAAAATGTTTACTATATGCAAAAAAGACATAAGTTTACAGTAAGTAGAGAGAAGTGTAAAGAAAGTAAAACAAGAGTTAATGAGTCGTAAAAATTTATTTCAGTAGGTCAAATCTCAGCCTATCCTTTTACATTATGTGTTCATTTCTGATCTCTTTAATTGAATTATGTTTATCCCTTGTTTGGCTCTACTTTGTTATCCAGTAGTATATCTTTCAATAAGAAATCAAAAGGAGGAGATACATTTCCTGAGTTTTATAAATGATAGAAAACTAAGATGGGTATGAGATGGTTAGATTGTCCTGTGTTGTTTCCTAGCATCATATTAAGTATAAAGAGATCTTAAGCTTTCTGGTTTTGAGCATTTTAAAATTATTATTATCAAAATTTAAGTTCAAAATCTCACAATTATACCTCAATTTTGCATTATCTGTATCAAAAAGGTAATTTTATCACCCATCTAAATATATTTTTCCACAAGCTATATTTTTCTGAAAGTACAAATTATACACCTATTGATGTCCTTTATTTATCTTCCAGAACTATCCCTTTTGAATAATATGTAACCTATGTGTTTATCTGTCTGTATTTTTGTGACTTTTCTCAGTTCTCTAATCCATGTTTATCATTGCACTTTCAGCCAAGTTTGTTCTACATTTGGAGAAATTTTTCTTTAACTCTGGAATGGTTTTATTATTCTCTTCCTGCCCTTTGTCAGTTCACTTTGGTTCTTTTTTGTTGGCCTGTCATCTCTTCTCTAAACTTTTCTGTGATATCTCATAAAACAAATATGCAAACAAGATGACCACCGTGAAGAGGCTGGAGTGAGTTTCTCCTATGGAGTAAATCAAGGGAGAGTTTTTTCCTCAGACCCAGAGAAGAATGGGACCAGCAGCACATCCCAAGACTCATCAAAGAAGTGATAATAACCACAGAGTGCAAAGAAGAGAAAAATCCATTGACTGGGTTGGAACTAGCCAGACAATCTACTCCAACAAAGAGCACCGGCAGCCTCTAGATGAAGTGGGGAAGTTTTCTCAACAGTTGATCTTCTATAATTGAGGAAGGAAACTCAGAGAGGGTAACTTGCCCAGAGTTATTGGCTTACAAATTGCTAAACTCAGATGAACTTGCTCTTTCCGCTGCATCCTACTGCCAAGGATTGGACTTCCCAGGAAAAACTAACAGTGTATGAACTTTAGAATTTTATTTAAATTATATTTTTTGTAAGAGAGTTATTTGCCAATACGTTGTGAAGTTCTACAAAAGTTCATAAAAGCAATGAGATTCAGTAGGTAGATGAATGTGTAATTCCTTATGGCTGATGTACTTTGAAAATACAATAATGATGATCATTGTCAAATTGCATATGAAATAAAGAGGGATTAAAAAATAAAGTGCTCTTTTTAAAAAGACGCAAACATATATTTTCACAGATGCTACAATTCTGTAGAAAACTGTATTCTAAATTCTTCCTCTGATTCCAAAGCTAAAGCGTGTCAGATGTTGCTTTGTTTGTCGTCACTGCCCTATGTTTCTGCCATTGTCTGCTTATCGTGTTTGGTTTAGTTTTATTTGTAGTGTCTCTACACGAGTCCTGCCCTTGTTCCTTTCTGAACTGTGAATGAGGCATTCAGCCGCCATCTGAAATACAGGGAGAGGCATGAGACACTTCTAAGGCTGTCTACAATTTCAAGTCAGACTTCTCATAATGAACCCCAGATCTGCTGTGTTCTTAGTCACTGGGCGCAGCTCTATGCTCAGATTGTGCAAGTGGAGTTGTGTATGCCTCCGTGTGGAATTCCTTTACTCATAGGTTTCCTGGGTTTTAATCTCCTAATCCCAGGTCCCTTCCCTTCCAGCCTTTGAAATGTCTCTCCTCTAGCAGGCTCACTCATCAGAAGCAGAAGACTATTTGAAAACAAAGCTGTCCCTTGCCACTCTCCACTCTGAGATGTGGAACTGAGCAGTGCCAGTGATTGACATTACCCGCTTTTCCTTTGGTCCTTTCAACCCCTCGGATAAGCCTTTCCATGTATGTGGCACTTCCTTGTAAAGATGTGTATTTTACTTGGGATTTAAGGAAGTTTGAGTTAACTCTCAACATGTGCTCTTGTTTGGGTCCATATTATATTACTATTTGGCAGATATTCAAAATTTGTCACCTTTACTACTGGATAATTACAAACACACGTGTACTTTATTATTATTATTATTTTGCTTTCTGTGTGCTTCGAGAAAACCAAATAAAATACTTTATTCCACCAAATTTAACCCAAAGTCTACACATTTGAACTTTTTCCTCCAACCTATTATCTCCATGTGCCAAGGCAATCATTGCAAAATGCAAGTGCTACCTCTCATGGCTCTTTGTGAAGCCCTCTGAGGAACTATATTTCTCTTAGATGCACATTCACGTCATAATAAAGCCTACATATCCTCATACGATCTATCTCCTAACTCCCCAGCCTCAATCTGCAGTTCGGTCTCCTCCTCTCTGCACTTCAGATCCTTCAGCCTTCTACTTTGTTGGGCTTTAATGCCTTTGAGCATGCTGATGCCTTTAACAGAATGTGTTTTTTTCCTACCAATACAACTCTTTTGCCATATTAACAGAGCTTATGACTTGGAGCTCAGCCACTCAAAACTTACTTCCTCAGGGAAAGTGTCTAAGCTCCTCACTCTACCCCTGGAATATTCTCAAAATTTGCATTGTTTTTTAAAACACTTATCAGAGTTGGGTCATATACGCTTGTTGATTAAATGAATGATTTAATAAGAAGAATGAATGGCAGTAATATCTTAGTAACCAGATTTTACCAACTGAAACAGTTGGTTAAAAAAAAACTTAGTAGTATTAAGCGAAGCAATATTTATTTTAACAATTGTCCATTAATAGAATTTTAATAAGATTATTCATTGAGCTCTATTTCAGTTATAGGTTTTCACTATTTTACTTTGATTTCTTATAAAAATGATGCTCATATACTCTTTGTTCCTCTGCTCACTACTCTCTCTCTCTTCCTCTCCTTTTTTCTATGTATCTATATAGATACACATATACATAAGCCCACGTGTGTATGTATAACAATGTATATATGTACGCACGTATCTTAACTTGTAATTAATTGGATTAAGCCTTATGATACAAAAACTCATAAGATGATTAAGAGAATAGCAAACTTATTATGAAGTTCCATTCATAGGGTCCCAAATGGGGCCACGAGTCTAAATTCACATGCCTTATAAACTTTGCAAGCATCAGACTAACTTGTTCAGCTTTTGGCATGAGGAAGTAGTTTCCCAAACTTGGTACTACATTTTATTGCAAAGCATGCATTATCCATTTCAGTCTTCATGTGTATGCCAACTGTCATTTCTCTTAGCTCAAAACCTAATATCAAGAATATTTTTAAATGTTTAAAATATATATAGACACTATTTTAAATGTCAATCTATCTTTAGATCTGATTCATGAGCAAATTAGCTAGTATGAATGCTATGATTAGAATACTACTTGGTGTTTACAGTGCCTTCTCCCTCATCTTGCCAAGTTGTGAATAATACACATTTAAAAGCCATTGAATGATCAATTAGAATACTCATGCCAAATTGCATTGCCTGAATCCTCCTCCTGCTTCTCCCCAGCAAAGTTCTTAAGAATGGCATTTCTCACAGGCTATCTTAGCCTTCCACACACTCCCATCACGTGCAGTTCAACAAACCATTTTGCTTTATTTGACTATTTTGATCTTTGTGTCACTCTTTTTGATGCTGCTGTTATAAATTTAAGAGCAATTTTCAAATATAAAAAACTTATAAAATCTTAGTTTTTAATGCAATTTACACTAATTGCTCTTACTAAAAACCTTTATACAAATCATGTATTAGATAAGTAGCCAGTAGCTGTCATCTTTCCAACCATGTGGTGCTTAGCGCACTTCTGTTTAGCAGCAAGAAGAGAGCCTGCTTTTAGGGAAAACTAGAAAACACCCAGTGGGTCTTGAGAGCTTTCCTCCTCATGTCTACTTCCCTTTAATCCACCACTCTTTCTCTCTTCCTAAATACCAAAAACTGCTCTCAGTTCTTGCCAGATTTCTAACAAAAATCTCACAAGAAATAATCATCTCAACTCACTGAAAGGTTTGCTGACAATTTAGCTTTTGGGAGGACAGGGTTTTGCTATCCTCATTGCAGTACATGGGCTGGATGATCAAAATACAGTGAGGGCTAGAAAGGTAAGGTGTAGATCACCGTGATTCTGTCCATCCTTCAGTCTGTCTGGTGTCCCACCCTGTGTCCCTGTCCCTTCTTTGTGAGGCAGGGTTCTTCTTTACCTTACTTCACTTTTGAATCTCAAATCAACCATGGCTATGACTCTGTATACTTACTTAACATTCTGGTTTCATTGTATTGTTTTCTTCTTCCTAAGAAATTTCTCAGAACTCCTTTGATTTTCTTCTCTCTCTCTCTCTCTCTATTCCAGATTGATATTACTTTCCACCTTTCCAGCTGCCAACACACCTATTGCTAGATGTGCAAATATTAAATCTTTTCTCTCATCAAGACAGCTGGCATCTTTGAGCAGCAGCCAAAGTTTGTCATACGAAAAAGTCTTGGGACAGGCAATCAGGTAGATAGGTGAAAGGGAGAAAAAGTTCTGGATGCAAAGCTCAACTTCCTTTTTTTTCTTAAATAGAAACATTTATTTACTTATGCATGCATATATGCATTTATTCATGGATTTTAATAGACTTAGTTTTTGGAACATTGGAGTTCACAGCAATATTGAATAGGACATACAAAACTTCCATAAACACCCTGCCCCACAAATGTACAACTTTCCCTATTGCCAGTATCCCTCACCACAGTGGTACATTTGTTATAATCAGTGAACTTAACACTAACCGACAGCATTATCCTCCAAAGTCCATAATTCACAGTAGAAATCACACTTGGTATTGTGAATTAGATGGGTTTTGACAAAAGAAGAATTGTACAGAATAGTTTCATTGCTCCAAAAGTCCCTTGCAGTCTGTCTGCTCCTTCCTTCCTCCCCCAAATCCCTTGGCCACCATTAATCTTTTTACTGTCTTTATTATGTTGCCTTTTCCAGAAAGTTATGTGTGAGAGGGGACCCCAAAAAAGGAATTACCTTTGGAGGGTGGGCTCCTTGTAGTACAGGCTTCCTCCTCTAGGTAAGTGTTCTAGGAACCTATCAGCATCAGTGTCCCAGCTGGCATTGTTGTGAGACTGCAGTCAGTCGGCTCCAGTAATTTTTTTGTTTTTTGGAGATTCTTTCAATGCATTTGATGGGTGATTTAGGAGCATACCTGCCC
Source organism: Tarsius wallacei (assembly GCA_963574415.1). Lineage (NCBI taxonomy): Eukaryota > Metazoa > Chordata > Mammalia > Primates > Tarsiidae > Tarsius > Tarsius wallacei. The sequence continues at coordinate 56,297 of CAUYQG010050338.1, read as the reverse complement.
ATATCACACTGAGTGTTCAGCAGTTTTTTTACCAAAAATGTCCTGACCCCCATGAACCCACATCCCCTTTTACTTGATCTCAACCTGATTGACTTTTTTGTGTGTTTTCCTGGATTAAAACAGGCCTCAAAGGGAAATATTTTGCTGATGTGGAAGAGGTGAAACAAAAACAACAGAAGCACAAAGAGGCATCAAAATTGACAGTTCAAAAACTGTTTTAAGCAGTGGAAAAAAAGGATCTCGATAGGCGTGTTGCATCAAACAGAGAGTACTTTGAAAGTGACTAAAGTTTGAACTCATAAGAATAAATACACAATTTTTTATAAATAAATTCTGGGTATTTTTTAGTCCTTCCTCCTCATAGTAAGATCATACAGTATATAGAATTTTAGGTTTGGCTTATTTCACTTAGTAATCTACAGTTAAGATTCCTCCCGTCTTTTCATTGCTTGATAACTCATTTCTCTTAAGCCCTGAGTAATATTCCATTACCTACATGCATCATAGTTTGTTAATCTGTTTACCTACTGAAGTACATTTTGGTTGCTTCCATGCTTTTACAATTATGAATAAAACTGCTATAACCAACTATGTACAGGGTTTTGTGTACATATACATTTTCAACCAGTTTTGGTAAATACTAAGAAGTGCAGGTGCAAGTCCTATGGAAAGAGTATATTTACTTTTGTAAGAAACTGCCAAACTGTCTTCCAAAGTAGCAGTATCATTTTGCATTCCCATCAGCAATGATTTAAAGTTACTGTTGCTTCATAGTTTTGCCAGAATTTGGTGTTGTCAATGTCTGGAATTTTCACCATTCTAATGGGCTTGTAGTAGTATTTCGATGTTTAATTTACAGTTCCCTGATAATATATGATATGGAACATCTTTCCATTTGCTTATTTGTCATCTGCATATCTTCTTCAGTGAGATGTCTGTTAAGGTCTTTTGACCATTTTTAAATGAGATTGTTTATCTCCTTATTGTCGAGTTTTAAGTGTTCTTTTCTACATAACTGTTCTTTATCAGATAGGTCTTTTGCAAATATTTTTTTCCATTCTGTGGTTTGCTTTCTCATTCTCTGGACGTTTTTTTCATAGCTACATTTTTTATTTTAATGAAGTCTGGGTTAACAATTATTTATTTCATGTTTCATGCCTTTGGTGTTGTATTTAAAAGCCCATTGCCTTGCCAAGGTCATATAGAATGTATCCTATCTTATCTTCTGGGAGTTTTATAGTTTTTACATTTTACATTTAAGTATATGATCCATTTTGAGTTCATGTTTGTGAGGGTATTAGGTCAGTGTCTAGATTTTTTTTTTATGTTTGCTTTTGTATGTTCAGGTGTTACAGCACTATTCTTTAAAAAGACTACCTCTTCTCTATTTTATTGCCTTTACTCCTTTGTCAAGTATCAGCTGACTGTTTTTATGTGGGTCTATTTCAGGGCTCTCTATTCTGTTCCATTGATTTTTTGGCTGATTACTTTACCAATACCTAACTGTATTAATTACTGAAACTTAATGCAAGATAGTGTCAGTCCTCTGAACTTGCTCTTATTCTTGAATACTGAGTCGATTACTCTGAGTTGATTATTCCGGGTCATTTGCCTCTCCACATAAACTTCATAATCCGTTTGTTGATATTCTTAAAATAACTTGCTGGAATTTGTATTGAGATTGCACTGACCAACTTCATTTCGACTATGGGTATTCACTTATACCTGTTGAAAATCTAGTGATCTAGTGATGGTGATTCAGATAACACATAATTAGAGAATGAGCATGGAGCACTATTACTTTGATGTAAGAGAGACTGACTGGTGACTCCCAGTTCATCATGTAACTGTACTCCTGTCCATCATTTATAAGTTTAGCTTTGGAAAGAAAAGTTGAAAAATTATTCCAGGAAAAAAGTGAACCAAGAAAAATACCAAAATTCTCATCCTAACTTTAGATTCCATCCATAATTTCAAATATAACCTGAATTACAGGAAGTCTGTTACTTTACATAAAGATTGCTATAACTAAGTACTTTAAGTGACTGAATTTCAGCCATATTTAGACTGACACTAAAATGTAGCTGCATTAACAATAAGCAGCATATGTATGGAGACACCTTGATGAAGACCAAGAAAAACATTATGGAAATTCAGAGGTAAAAATCCACAATGGATGAATATTAATGTGAAATTTAAATAATAATAGCCTAATAACAGAATCAATGGATAACATTAGTCATATTTGTAGCTATGCTAATTGAATATTTCAAAGGTATTATAATTTTTATTGCAAAAAGTACTAGCATTTTAGGCTTAAGTTTTCTTAAGTTTTTTTTTCAATCAGTCATCAAAAATGACCCTGTTAAACAAAAGGTGGTTCACACAGGACTTTTTTTATTGCTTTTTTGTTGTTTCTTTTATTAATATAAATCTCTACCTTAGTATATATATCTTCGTGGGTTCTTTTAAAGATTTATCATCTCTAAATACATTTTAGTATTACAAATCACAGACCAAAGAAATCAGCATCTTTTCTTTGTTTAGTAAAGTGACTATATTTCATAACAGCAGAACAGCATGTGATTCAAATGCAAAAGAAAAAAATGGTCAGGTTTTAGAATTGAGTTTATGCAAAAGTTACCTTTCTCCACATTAACAAAGAACCATTTTGAAGTAGCATAGGAAACATTGACTTTCAATTAAGCCTAAAGCATACACAAATCAAGTCTAATTATCCCAGTCCCCTAAATATGATCTGCAATTATGAGATAAATCTACCCACAGAGATTTATTAAACCTTATCATTTTTGAACTTAAACTTCAATGAATTTGCCTTGAGCAGCACCCTGCAGTGACTGGCAAGGTTTTCCTAATCCTTCTTCCTCAGGTGCACTTTCCTCACAAAATTCTTTGGGCAAAATTATTTTGTGTTATCATTGCCCCTGGAACGAGATGTCACCAGTCAGCCCCTTTGCATTTTCCTGTCCTGCACATCTGCGCTTCCATTTTCCTAGCCTATGATAACTAGAAATACAGGGTGGTGGCTCCATGTTTATCTAACAGAGGAATGATTTTGCAATTTCTGACATCCAACAAATGCAATCACAAAGGTTGAGGCTGTGCACACAGCACAAAAATACTCACCAAGGAGCAGACAGAAGTAACAAAAGTGTGATGCTAAGCATTGCCACCATGCTGCATTCCTAATTACACTAGTCTCAAGATGGCCCAAACTGTGAAAGAAGCACCAACTTGAAGTAATACACTACCCAGAGAAACAGACTTGGGAAAGGGAGGCACATGCGCATAACATAAATAATAGGTTGTTAGTTAGTCGTGTCCTCAGTGCACAGTCTTTTTAAAACACTGTTAAATGCTCCTTCCAAATTTGCTTTCACTGGCCAGGGAGTAAGATTTCCTGGATTTTTCAGTTACCAAGAAAAACAATCTGTCTTTGTTTAATGTTTGTTTGTTTTTTTCTATTCATAAAGTCAACTAGTTGTACCCAGCTAAATATCACAAATGACCCTTTTTCCTGTTTAGCAGACACACATACAAAAATGACCCTCCTGGTTCCTTCCACAAAAGATATGTACTTTTGGTTGTTTTTTTATTGGTGGTAGTAATAAGAATGTTTTGATTCATGGAGGTGCTTCTCCTCTCTGTCCTGTGAAATGTTTATAGCTAACTAACAGAAGTTAGGGTCAAAGCAAATTCAGTTGATACACAGGCAGATTATGTAGCAACCCTGATGTCATTCATAAGATGAACTTTAAAACTAACCACATAGAAGCAAATAATTAGATTGAGAACATGTATGTCAATAAAAGCACTAACGACTAATTAAGCCAATATATTCCATGACAAGGATCAGTTTCTCTACTTTAGCAATGGCTTACACGTCTATAATATGTTTCCATGTGCAAACACATGTGAGCACTCATCCACTCTGTAATATTCTTAGGTTTATCTGTGTACCAATCTAGCATATGACTATTAGGCAAGTAATGTAACACCAGTACTGAATGCACACAGAGTGGATATTCAACAAATGTAGTTGTTGATAATGATGGTGAAGTTGGTCAGGATAATATTAAAGCCTTATAAACTAATATTTTTTATTTCTCCCTTTTATTATCTGGCTAAGTAATACATCTGAAGTTCCTGCAATTTTTTTCCCAGTACTTAGATAGTTATATATTTGACCATCCCTAGATAACCTCAAAGACTACGTATAAATTCTGTTCATATTGTATCCTCACTTGCCAAAGCTATATTAGTTTAAAAATTGAATCATGTAATGGGTACTAAGATGCTGAAGATTTTCATGTCTGCTATTACCGGCATATATTGATTCCTGTGGTCTGCTTCACCAGCATTTTAACTCTGATAGCACACAAAAACTTTGGTAGAGAAAATTGCTTAAGGAACATTCACTTCATAAACCGCAAGATTAGAAAAACGACTGTCTTGATTATATGGTATTTTTGTTGTATTTTACAAGGTTTTTTTTTCATAATTCCATACAAAAAAATCAAGTCTAGATTATATATTTTATTCATTTAAATTAGTAAGTACTTACTGAATAGTATGTATCAGCACTGAGCCACACAATGGAGATACTGAAGACAGAAAATAAAAATAACAGATATTTACACAATGTAAAATCATCATGAATACACAGATCTAGTTTGTTGCATTGACCATTGTATCTTTAGTCCATATAGGATTGAATATTTGCTGAATGAAAAAAGTGGACCTTATTTTCATTGTGCTTTGCCTCCACTAATTGTGCATAAGGTCATTCACATCCTCTAGGAAATCAAAGTCTCTCTAGTGTGTTCTTCTGTGACTTGGTCCCAGAACCCATTCTACCCTTCAGAACATTTACTCCCTTTTTGAAAGTTTCTATTCCCCTCGTTAACAAGTGGCTGCAAAGCAAAAGAACCTGATTTGATTTACTATGCATGTGGCTTTTAATGTCGATCTTATGCTTTTTTTGCACTGATTCTTTTTATAGAAGAAGTGCGAACATACAATATTATAAAATGATACTACCTACAGTGTATTAGTAGCAGTGCTTTAAGATGCTATGAAAGTAGAGAAAAGCCGGACTCGGTGGCTCAGCCTGTAATCCCGCGCTTTGGGAGGCGAGGTGAGTGAATTGCCTAAGCCCGCGGGTTCAAGACCCGCCTGGGCAACTTGGCGAGACCTCATCTCTACAACAAATCAAAAAATTAGCCGGGCGTGGTAGTGCACGCATGTAGTTCCAGCTACTTGGAAGGCTGAGGCGGAAGGATCGCCGGAGCCCAGCAGGTTGAGGCTGCGGTGGCCAGGAGTGGCCACTGCACTCCAGTCTGGGTGACTGAGTGAGACTCCAACTCAAAAAAAAAAAAAAAAAAAAGAAAGTAGAGAAAAGCCAGTGCTTGGGTTTCCCTGGGAAGTGGGCAAAGGCGACACCACAAGACATGAAACTGTACCATCAAGTGTGGAAAGGACTATGCTGTTTCACTGAATTATAACCCAAGCCACCTGTGGGGAATGCTGGGAGGTGAGGGTGGAAAGGTGCAGGCCAGCCAAACCACCACAGTCTGCTCATGCCCTGTTAGGGATCTCAAGTTTATTCTCTAGTCCATGGAAGGAATTGAGAGGTTTTGGCCAGAGGTGCCGAATAAACAGAATTTCATTTTACGAAGAACATCTTAGTGTTGGGGTGGAGGGATCACACGGATAGGATGTGGAGACCAAACTTACCACCGTTATGATAGCTCAGATGAGAGGCAGTGAGAAACTGAACCAAGAAAAGCAGAGAGCAGGAAGTAAATGCCCCTAGCTAGGGGGAAATAGACTTGCCAGATGCGGCAACTCACTCCACGCAGCGGGTGAAGGACAGAGAGGGATTAAAGAGTTGCTGAGTTTTCTGGTGAGAGCTCTTGAGTGGACAGCAGCTCCCCTGATTGCAACAGGAAATTCGGAAGGAGGAGTGATCTCGAGTAAGTAAGCTGAGGTATAATTCTGAGCATGTTTTCACAGATAAACATGTCCCATGAGGAATATGAGCGGTTCTTTCTTTCTTCACTTGGGTTTTTCACTTGTTTAGTGAAGACTGGAGTGACAGAATACCATTATGCAACTGCTCATAGATTCTAGCTACCATCTACTATGATCCTAGCCAACAAGGACTGCATTCAATCTTTTGCCATTTGCCTTGTAGTGTTTTAAAAAACACAACTTCCAGGATAAAAATCTTAACAAACATTAGCACCTATTATAGGTGAACCAACTTAACCAGTTTAATTTTTTGTACTGATTTATTATTTTTCCTAAGATTTTAAATTGAGACATGTAAGAGGGTATTGCTGGAGGAATTACCACAAAAAAATCATTGCAGGTGGTGACTAAAATATAATGAAACAGAAAATCAAAGTGATTTGGTATCTGCACTGGGTTGGATAGAGTGGTCCTAAAATTTATATCTACCCAGAGCCTCAGAATGTGGCCTTATTTGGAAATGGGATCTTTGCATATGTAATTTTTTTTTTTTTTGAGTTGGAGTCTCACTCCATCGCCCAGACTGGAGTGCAGTGGCCGCTTCTGGCCACTGCAGCCTCGACCTGCTGGGCTCTGGCGATCCTTCCGCCTCAGCCTTCCAAGTAGCTAGAACTACAGGCGCGCGCTACCATGCCCTGCTAATTTTTGATTTATTGTAGAGATGAGGTCTCGCCAAGTTGCCCAGGTGGGTCTCGAGCTCGCCAGCTCAGGCAATCCACTCACCTCAGCCTCCCAAAGCGTGGGATTACAGGCTGAGCCACCGAGCCCGGCTTGCATATGTAATTAGTTTAGTTTAAAGGTGGTCCTTCTGGATCAGAGCGGGCCCTAATTCAATGACTGGTGTTATTGTAGAGAAAACACAGAGAGGTTCCCAGGAAGAATATCGGGTGATATGGGAGCGAACACTGGAGGGATGTGTCAACAGCCAGGAGTTACCCAAAAAGCCAGGAGGAGGCAAGGAAGAGCCCAGCCCAGCCCCCTCAGTAAACAGCAAGAACTGCCTCCAGCAACCCCAGAGGCCAGGAGGAAGTGAGGAAGAGTTCTCCTGATCCTTCCGAGAAAGCACAGCCCCAATGGCACCTTAGTATTGGACTTTCAGGCCTGTGAGAGAATATATTTCCGTTGTGTTAAGCCACCTAGTTTGTGGTAATTGGCTATGGCAGTCCTTGAGAAACTAATATAATGTCTATTTTATATGTGTATTATTCCCACTAATTCCAAAACAAGTTTGAAAGAACTGACAATATAATCATGCTTAAAATACAACTGTTGAACAAAAAGTTAATTAAATGTTAGAATTGTAATTTTATAGTTGGATGGGAGATTAGAGATTATCATATTCAGCAAGAGAAGTTGTATTCTGAAAATGAGTAATTGGCTAATTGGCATTGGACCACAAGCTTCTACCTACTTTTTTCAGTAACAAGAAACAAAAAGACAAGAAAATGTACTGAAATACAAGTGAAAGAACATGTTTGCATAACACATGTGTGACGTAGATATGTTTCATTAGCAAGCAACAGGACATAATCACCTTTGTCTGAAGAGGACATGTTTTTCTTGGACATAAATTTTAGGAGAAATTCATTTAGTTTAAGGACAAGCAACCCATATACTTCAGTGGTTCCTATAACTGTGTAGGACAGAACAATGATTGGTGTTCACGGACATGACCCTGAGTCATCAGGAAAAGTCACCGTTCAATGTATTCTGTTTCATAAGCAGGGGCTGTCTAACACATTTATAGAGTGTATATAAGTAAGCCTGAGAGAGATGACTGACAGTTTTAGTCATGCCCTGTGTCAGTGGGAGAAGAATTGGCAACATGACAGGATGTTCAATGGAGTAAGGAGGGGCGGGTGACTGCTGGGTGGAGTGGTGGCAGGGGCTGCAGATTGATGGAAAGGGGCAGTTGCCAAGAAGACAAGACTGGGAGTCACTCTGTGCCTGAAAAAAAAATAGTGCAGAGGAGAGAAAGATGCCAGTCTGTGGCTGGATGCCAGGGGCAGCAGTGGAGTGGAGGAGGGGCAAGAAAAAGAGGAAGAAAGTTATTCTCATTTTCTAGTTTGCCTCCATGAGTTCTATACGCAGCATCAGTGTCTGCCACTTACTATACTTTCCATGGACCAGTCATCCTGCTAAGCTTTTTGAAAAGTTATCACTTCTAATCTTCACAACAAACTAGCAAAACGAACATCATTATTCCCATTTTATGGAAGTTAGGAAATTTGTCTCAAACCACAAAACTGGTTAATAGCAGAAACAATATTGGAGGTCAGGCCTCATTATCAACAAAGGGAGTGCTCTTAACATTCCCTTCTAAAGTCAGCGAACTTCAGAGCAGTGCAGGGAGTCAAGCCAACAGCTACGGAAAACAGAGATCAGAGCAGCATCATGATTTTATCTATGGATCTTGAATGTTATACTAGTAACTATATCCTTAAGAAAGACCAAAGAGGTAAACGGGTCTAGAAAGGGCATCACAGCTGAACCAGAAAAGCATCCTGCTTATTCAACCACTGAGAGAAGTGGCAAATGTGCTAATAAATGAAATGTTAGGATATGGAATAAATTTTATTTCCAAGTGCCATGAACTGAATTATTTTACTGTTGCATCAACTTAATGTTACTTTCTATTAATTATTTTCCCCAAAACACATGATTTTCTACAATATTTTTTTTGAGTAGGCCATACCTGTGCTTTATTTGGGTTTCTTTTTGCGCCAGCGTCAGATTGCAGATATGAGGTCAAAGAATGTCCCTCATACTAAGTTTCAGAGGTATTCCAAGAAGCTGGAGGCAACATCTCCAGATGCAAACTCTGAAAAGACACCTGGAGTTACAAGTCTCAGCCATCCTAGAAGATCATGTGCCATCCAGGATTATGTTCCAGAAATGTGGGGGAGGAGTGCTCTGACAGACGTATTATGCATTTTAGAGAGATTTCTATTTTTAAAAAACTTAAAATATAACTTCAAAGGAATAGCTACAGCTTTCTCCAGAACATTTATTCCCAGCTGATGACAAATAAATAAGGCATTGCTAAAGAAACTCAGTGAAAATTGCCTTGCCTTTGAAATATTTATCAGTATATCTTTATACATTTACATCCACATCAACTTAAAGAACAAAATTAATGTTTTGTTTAAAACAAAAAAGGGTCAAAATAACCAGATGCAAATGATTCTAATAGTCACATTTAAGATATAAAAAGATATGTTAAGTGCAGTGCAAATTCTAAATCCTTGTGACAAAATTTTGTCTGTGTCCTTCAAACATGTTAAGCTGTTTGATGGGTTTCCCATAGAACGTTTAACACAACAGGCCTCATGGGGCAAATTTTGAGGTATCTTATATTTGTTTAGAGAACAAATACATTCATAAATCCTCTCTCTTAGCAGACAGAAAATTATACGGCTTGGAGTATTTGGGTTTAGTGTTTATATTGAAAGACTTCCCAGGGAATCATGAAAGCTTCACTACACTTTGCCTAAGAAAGCAGAGTCAGAAAGTTCCACCACAATGATCTATAGGGCTCACGTGGCATGAAGGACAGTCATTATGTAGAGAAGGAGAAAGGGTTGAATGAGTGGTCCTTCTTGACAGATGACCTTGTTTAATGCCCCCTGTGCCATTCACTCCTCCGGTCTTGATCAGCCAGTTCCATTTATCATTCTAATTAGGCAGCATCTTGCCAGCTCAATCAGCCTCAATTACTTTAGGCCTCATTAGTGACTGACATTCTGTAACAAGTGCATCTTTGAGGGAGCAAGGTCAGATAAAGAAGTGAGTACACAGAGAACAAGCACATCCATATGTCTATACATAAGGCTTTTGAGTTTAGCAAGACATTCATGAGATAGTCTTTCTATTCTACCATTAGATTACAGTTCTCTAGTCAAAAATTTTTGTATTAAGTTTCATCTAAATGGTTTCAAAACTTGACGTCTGAGTCTCTGGTCAGAGAATTTAAAACAATGCTGAGGTCTACAGGCAATAGTTGACTATAATGGAAATTGATTCTTGATTCTCCTATGGTGTTTACCTTTGTTTCATATAAGGTAATTTGTAAAAATAAAACAAAAGAAGAAAAATGATGTCCAGAGTTGGTGATCAATGGATGGGATTTTCAGTTTTCATTTATTTAAACCTAACACATGAAACTACTGCATTTACTAATTTTTATGTAATATCACTATCTAAAGGAATATTTGTGAAATGTTATTTGTAAAATATGAGTACATTTTGTCAACTTCTAGAAAGTAATGTGAAAAAAGTTAAAATTGTAGGATTATTATAATTTTACTTTTAAAAAAATAGTATTGTATACAAAGTTACCATTTCTAAGGTATTTTTCCACAAGCGCAAGTTAGGAACACTATACTCAATGTAAGAATTTTTTGTTTTTCTTTTCTTAGCTTCAAAATATGGTAAAGAATCCATAGTTTACTTCCTAAGAGCAGAGAAAATTTATTAGAACATAATATGATTCCATTTAGTAACATGTTAATAAATCCCAGCTTACTACAAGCACCTGTGATTTGAATATATACAAAACAAAATCTTTACTTTCTAGAAGCACATAAATAAAAGAAAAGACAGACCTATAATCAAGTGATTACAATGTAATGTGATTGGTAAACAAGGGTATTAACACTGGGGAAGAGACATCCGACTCTGTCCAAGGTTACCACAGGCAGCATCACAGAAGTGAGAGTCACAGAACCCTTCAATGACGCAGAAGTGTTGGAAAGGTATATGGGAGTGAGAAAGAACCATGAAGAGAAGCACTCCCAGCAGGGGAAGAAAATAAAAAGAAGAGGAGGAGACTGACCCAGCAGAGAAGCAGCATGGGACAAAGAAGTTGGCAAGAAGCTTTGAACAGCAGCTAGACATGAAGACCTTGGCTGAAGGAATGGATCTCTTGTTTCCTGCACTTGGCCCTCAAGAGCGGACAACCTCATTAATTAGCTGCAGAATCCAAGGCCTACTATTCCAACATTTGCTCTCTAATCTTCCACCTGTTTTTCCCCACTTTACCTGCCATCAGGTACTAACCCCTTACTTGTATCCTATGTTTCTGGTTCTGACTTTGAGTCCAAGTGTTTTATCTGTTCCATAAACTTTGACTCAGAGATAAACACTACAACTTGACCTTAGCCCAGGTTTTGACTGGCCTGACTGTGTTCCTGACAACTGCCCAGTTCCTCTCCCCAATGTTAGCCGGAATTTGCTTTTCAGTTTGTGACTGTTATGATGTATTTACAGATAATTAAACTATTCAGTGGAATTGTAGATTGCCCACCTGGATTCAACATTAATAAATAAAATGTAAAATACATTCCATACACGAGGTTAAACCATATTAAAATGTTATTATAAATCTTTTGTAGTATCTACATAGAGACATGGTTCATAAACTGTTCCTTTTTCAGCAACTATAATTGTGTTGTTATTGTTGCTTTATGAAAAGAGTCATTGGGAAAAGTTTTGTTCTGCTTATAGAGCAAAATTGAAGTATATTGGCAAGTTGGTAAATTTAGAGATTTCTTTCTGAGAATAAACTTCAAATATGAGAATTTGTAGAAATTTTCAATGTTCACATCAAAGAAATTTAAACATACTTTCCAATTTCTTCCAACAAGTGAATTACAATATGCAATGTAGACCCATGATTAGTACAAAATCATTCTATTAAAAGAATCATTTTACATGCCTGAACATATTCCCAATAAGAAGCTAGACTTCTAAAAGGTGTTATCTTTTCCAACTATCAAAAGACAATCAATGTATAAAAAAAGACTTCCAGGTATTAAGTGAAGTAACCTCAATAATATTAGTTCAGTTTAACATTTAGCCTATTGTACCTAGAAAATTAAGCCAGAAGACATGTTATTAGGTATCCCATATTTTTCAAATACATAAGCAGTCTACTTTGTTCCATCATTATACTGAAGAAAGCAGAGTGTTCCTGCAGGTGACGTCAATTTTGTTCTTTTTATCCCTAACAATCCATGAGCAAGATTTGGGTGCTGGCAAAAGAGAACAGGTTTTATTTGCAGGTACCATCCATGGCTCTGCCCCATGCCTCCTCATTTCCCTAAATTCTGAATCTGCTCTGGGAAAGCATGATTTTCAATGCATCCATTGCTTTCTGTCTTCAGCAGGACCTTTGAAGCTTAGCTACAATTCTCCTGAGTTCTTCCTGACCATTACTCAATCTCCATCCTTCATAATGTGACAGTCATTTCTTCCTTTTTGCCATGAATTGATGAATGTGATACCCACCCTTAACCTGTGCTCCTGAGCATGCTTGGTGTGTGCAGCCTAGTCAACATCCAATCAAAGCCCACAGTACAGCTCATTTACAACACTGCATATTGTTCTGGCTGGGAAAATGCAATGAAACAGATCCAGCCATGGATATAAATCAATTCCATCCACACCCCTGAAAAGCTGGCTGTTTCCGCCAGTTTGAACTGCGGGCATATGGAAGGCGGTGTGTGTAAACTTCTGCAGTTGTATGCACCAGTCTTAAAAAAAAAATGAGGAGAATTACAACAAAGAATTGTGGGAAACATTTCAGCTTCATGCTCTACTACTCCAGGGAAAACCTTTGTTTTAAAAAGGGATACATAACAACTCATAAAGCTACAGAGAGAAGTCTGGATCTGCCTTCAGCTTTCTATTTATTTATTTAATTTGTTTTTGTGCTTAATGGGTTATCATTTGTTTTCATCTACAGAATATTTCATAATCCTTTTTGCACATCTCAAAGATGAAAGTGCAAAGTGAACACACAGGGAATTTCATGAAGCATGAACTGCTTCACGTCAGCTTGAATACTTGACAGTTGGGGTGCCACCCCCAATAGATCGCCTCTGATGACAGAGAGGAATAACTGATATCAAAATTTCCTCATCTTGTTATGGAGCATTTACATTTTGGGGAATTTTTTTTTTGTTCAAATTTTTGCTACCACATACTTCTCAGTTAAGAACTAAAAACAGCTCACTAAAATATTACAATAAAGTTTAAAATAGCATGAGCCAATTAACCAAAAAGAACTTAGTGAGCCCTACCTCAAGTCCATAATCTTTATGGGTATCTTCACAGCTCTGAAAGATGCCTTTAGGTAATGATATAGTTATTGCTGATATAGTCTAACTCTGTACTCAGATGATAGCTGAACATTTTTTAAGTTTCATCCTAGGAAAAGCAAGAATATCACTATAACAAAACCAAAATAAGCATCTGATATATATTTGTTCCATAGTTCAGAGATCTATTAAAGATGGTTGTTCAGAATGTCTGAAAGAATTCAATACCAGTGGCAAAGACGATTTATACATATAAATGGGTTTCATTTTCCATACCAACTCTCATCAATTAGTTGTGGCTCTCTGAAGCTGTTCATGGAGCAGAATTCTGAGGTAATATCAAAATTCATCTAGAAAAAGTACAGCTTTATTGATAATATCTGATAGCAACATGGCTGGAACGATGCTGAAGGTCCCCTATCTACGTATTTTTAAATATATATCTTTTTTCACAGACCAAAGTGAAATTAAGGTATGGTAAAAATCAGAGGCTAAAAAGAATAGGAAAACAAATTTGAAAATGGCATCATGTGTATTTATTTGCTGTTGAAAATCTGTTAATGACATTGGCAGCATAGAACTGAAAGAAAAGCTGGACAAGCAGCCAGAAGACATCTTATAAAAAAGAGAACTGAAGGTGACTTCAGAGTTTAGGTACTGATTACACTCCAGGAACAAGAAACAAAAATATTTTGTGTTACTATAAATGTCTGCATCATGGGTAATTAGCTGATACTAAAGTCAGTCCTCAAATACTTATAAGTTTATTGAAGGGTGTGGGAGATACCCAAGTATATTTGATTTACTTGCTCTTCAGAGGAAGGCAATATTAAAAGTTACCTTTTAACTCTGGCTTGCTATAAAGTCAACCAGATAGGAAATATTGCCAGTATTATCTAGAGGTGTGACACCTGGATTCTTGAAACAGAAAGTGACTAAGCAAAGTGTATTTTTAATTTGGATCAGATTTCTTCCCAATTTTGGAAGCAGTAGCAAGAAGAATAATAGCCTGGCAAGAATAGCCTGGGAAAATTTAGAGTCCTGAGCCTAAAACAGCAAGGAAAATCCTATGCAATTTATTCTAGGCTGCAATTCTATTATTTCTAGCCCATAGAACACCATCTCAGTCAGGGTTCTCCAGTGAAACAAAATCAGTAAGATGTGTGTATGTGTGTATACCTATGTATGCGTACATATATTGGTGTGTGTGTTTGTGTATATACCTAGATATATATACATAGATCAGTGTGTCGGTATATCTGTGTGCATTAAAAAAAAATCTGTTTTAAGCAGTTAGCTCAAGTGACTATGGACGATGCTCAGTCCAGAATCTATAAGTTAGCTGGCAAACCAGAGACCTCACAAAAGCCAATGTTGCAGCTCAAGTCTGAAGACCAGTCTGTTGCAGAAGTCGCTCTTGCTTGGGGCAGATCAGTCTTTTGTTCCATCCAGGCCTTCAACTGTTTGGATAAATTCTCTCTATGCTGTGGGGAGCAATATGATTTACTCAAAATAACACCGACACAGTATCTGGACACCATGGGCCAGCCAAGTTGGCACACAGAATTACCCATCACAATCACCAACCAGAAAGGAATGAAGAAAAAACAAAAGTAAGTGTGAAGGCCTCATGGCAGCTTGGAAAGCATCATCTCCTTTACTGGAGGATTCAACCCAATTAAGTTCAACTAGTTACTGCATCTCATTGCAGCCTGTATACTATAAAAAATAGATGCAACCATAGCTTCCATTCCCCATTCTGCAATGTGACCTTGTTATTCCTCCATCAAGGGAAGGGGTTAATTTCCCTTCCTGATCTGGTCTTTCCTTAGTGATTCCATTGTAACCAATAGAATTCAGTGGCAATGACACTGTGTGACATCTGGAGATAGGCTGGAAAAGGTCAAGAGCTTCTGCCATGGTCATTTGAACTCTTGCTCTCAGGATGTTTTCTCTCATAGTTGCCCTGCTGTGAGAAGCCAAAGGCACACGGGGAGACAAGGTAGAGGATCAGGCTAGCAGCTGCAGCTGATTTCATAATCTGAGTCATCCTAGCTCAGGTTCCAATCATGCGAATGCAGACACCGCCAAAGATTTTAGCCCTCAGCCCTTCCAGTCACCCTGAGCCATCAGAACCTTCCAAGTCGAAGCCCTGGAAAACATGTAGCAGAGACAAGCCATCCTCACTTTGCTCTTTCCAAATTCCTGGCTATTAAATATGGGAACACAATCAAATGGGTGTTCCTTAGCCCTACTGAGTTTGGGATGACTTGTCACATCCATAGATAACCAACCAAGTGACTACTGTGTGTAGGTAGTATATTAGATATTCAAAAAATAAAATGTAAAAAGATGTTGATGTTGCATCTAGGAGTTAAAAATACAAGACAATAGAAACATAAAGCAACATTCAGGAAAAAAAATAAAGAGATATATCTATTTTAATCCAAGAAAAGATCAGTTCCTAAGCCCCAAAGTTACATCACATTTATTATTAAGTGACATCAATACAACGGTAATACTTTTAACATGATACTGCCTTTAAAAAGAAAACAAATACAGTGTGTACGATTTTTGCCATTCTTGTCACTGTGTGTCCTCTCTATCTTTCTGCACATTCTCTTTGGATTTTTTTTCTACACTGAACAAAATAAAACCCATAACTGTCAGAGGCAACAGCTATCTAAGGTCACTATTACCAGAGGAGGAAGCAGGAGGAGAATCAGTGAGGCTTCTTTTTTCTCGGTGCCAAAGAAGTGGGAGAGCAGGAGGGAAACGAACAGAATGTTCCAATAATTCACTTTTCTATTTTGTGTCCTTCATCTTCTAATAGGATGGAAATTTTTTTTAAAATCTGTACAGAAGTTACCTTATATTGTAAATCTTGTTTCCCTAGGTTGAAAAGTCCTAAATGACAGCAAGTCTATCTTTTTTCTCCCCATGTTTTGAATAGTGTCTTAGATCCTGACCTCTCAAATATTAAATCAGTCAAGTCTTGGAACAAAGAATGTTAAAAAAAATTGTGTGTGTGTGTGTGTGTGTGTGTGTGTGTGTGTGTATTTTTTTAAGTAACATACAGGTCCTTTGCTTCCCAGTAAAGATAATGAAAGGTCTTAATCATATCATAGGTGCCAACTTTTCATTTTCCTGGTGAGTGTCTTGGTAGTAAATCCAAATCAAACCCTTATTGCAGCAAAGTTAGGTTGCTAAAATGAGCAGTGTTGCAGGTCATCTGAGCCATCTTCTGCTGTCTCCCAGAGAGTGGGAGATTGCTCCATAAACCATGTTCCTTGATGCTCAGTCAACCCTATTTCAAGTGATGGAAGTAATGGTCTAATAGTCTTTTCTTTAAGAAGTATTTCATGCAGTTCATAATCTGAGTCTAGACTTCCAAAGTTTAAAGGACAGCACTCTCAGACAATTCTGACTTAAAAATGTGAGGAGCCAATAAATGCAAATGCAGGTTCAGAACATATTAAAATAAATGAAGCAGTTTGGTCCCTCTTACTCATGGTGCCAAAAGTGTAATGAAAGGACCACCTTGCCACTAAAAGAGGTGCCTGGATAATTAGCTAACATTTTCTCTAAAGCCTTAGAGCATTTTTGTAGGCACATGAGAAGGTGTCTAGTTGGTAGCTTTGTCTGTACAAATGAAAAATATAGAGTGTGTGTGTGCACGCACACATGTGTGTTCACTTCTAGTTATCATTTTTAAGAAATATAGAAGAAATGGGAATACATGTGTGCATATAATACCCGGAAAGAAAAAAAATGCAGCAAAACCAGGCTATATTGCTTAAATGGCATCATCTAGTAATACAAAAGAGAGCAAAAATTTAGGGAATGAATTGCATGTACACATTTTTTAAAATTCACATTTTAAGTCTTTAGACTAAAATTGAGTATGTGGGATATGCAAAACAACATCTGAAAACACTCAAAATTATACTCAGAATATTTAAATACTAATTAACAGTTTCTTCAACATAAAAGTCTTCATATATGAAGAGTATTTTGAACAAGCATGGTTGTCTAGATAATTTGCAGAATTATTTATCAAAATGAAAATAGGGGCCCTTGTTCCAAAATCAGGGAAAAAAACTTCCATTTTTTCCCTAACAATTTGATCTCTTACACTGTCATGGTATTTTTTTGTACATTTTAATTTATTCATCCTTATATAAATAAATTGGGAAACACACATATATGTAAAATACAGAATTTTTATTTATTTATTCAGTGTCACCCACCTTTCGATGTGGGGATACTTGCAGACTGAGCACAGTCCCTGACAGACACCAACTGCCTGGCACTGTGGTTTCAACCCTCCCCACACCCATGTCTTAGCTCTCACTTGGGGTAAAAGGTGATGGATAACATATTCTGGAGAGATTCAGGTTCTTAACATATACTCTTTTGCCTCACCAGACTTCACTTATAAAACACAATAAAAATGCAATTATGAAGAAATTCCTAACAGGGATTATAAAGAACAAACTCCAAATATGGCGTTCTTCTGAGAGTACAGTCCTGTGTGACTGCATCAGTGACATGCTCATGAAGCCAGCCTTAGTAACATGCAATATTTAGAAAATGTAGCCTCACTTGTAGTCCTAGCTACTCAGGAGGCTGAAGCAGGAGAATCACTTGGGCCCGAGAGTTCAAAGTTTCAGTGAGTTATGATTGTACCACTACACTCCAGTCTGGGCTACTGAGCAAGACCTATCTCTAAAAGAAAAAGTAGAAAAGAAAAATATATATATATATATATACTCTTTAAACTTATGATATTTCATGTATTTTCGTAGTTTGCCTTATTAATACCAAGGTTATGTTTTATCTTGCTCACAAAAAAATATTTTCCTATTTACACAATTTTTTGTTTGCTTAATGTGAATTTTTGAAGATTTTGTTTTCCAGAATAAACTTACTTAAAAAGGTGTGATGACTTTCTAACAAGTTAACTTGGCTCGATTGAAACAAACTGCTCTTTCATGTGTGCTCTGAGTAGTGTGGGCCTTTGGAGAAATTCTTACAGAAGATTTGGAGGACAGGTAGGAAGCAGCAGTCATCGTGGAGCTCATACATGTTGCTGTTTACCTGTGGCTCATATGGTTGGCACAAGTGATGGCCAGGCCTGCAGCTGACTTACGACTCTAGTATCACACACAAAATGATAACTATAAAAAGGATGCTATCCAGTCCCCACAATTGAATAACGTCAAATCCCTGAAGCACGTCACACATGCGCATGCACATATGTTCTGCTTTCCAATAATTAAATTATGACTAGTGCAAAGAGTTAACAAAACAGAAAATATTATGTGACTTGGAAGCAAGTTAAATATATCTGATAGTAACTTTATGGTTTGGTTATAAACGCTGAGATAATTTAAATCAAATCTGAAAAATATGTCTTACTACCAGGTTTGTTTTTATTCCCCCAATGTTAGGCCCAGATGGCCCCAGCATCTCATCTGCCCTGGGCTCTCCAGCTCCCACTCTTAACCATCTCCATGAACTCTTTGTGTGCTCACTGCTCTCAGAATCCTTTCTCTGTATATGTCTCTGATTTAGAAAGTGTGTTCCCAGCTATCACAACTAATACTTTAGGGTAATAGTCTCAAGTGATATTTGTATATAATCTCTTCAGTTTCAAGTTTGCAGGTATGGGAAATTTGTCTTTTCTGGAACACATAATTTTCCAATACAATCTTTTGCTTCATTATTGCCAAAACACAAGGGAAGAAGATTTTGAGGCCTCAGGATATTTTGAGAAAAATGAGCTAGTCTCCAAAAAATTTTGCTTTCCAGCCATCTCAATAGATCAATCATTAGTAAAAGGGTCTTTCTTCATCTGTAAAAGATATCTAAATTTTGTGGAACATTTTATTTTTTTTACATAGACCTTTTCCATTTATTCATAAATATAGATTGGGCAGCATTTTATAGTTCCAAAAAAAGTTTGTAAATAAATCTCTATTGTGAATTATTTACAAGAAATATAAGTCTCGGGTTTATAGGTAATTGGCAAATTGATTGGTTTTAATATATCACATCTATTTTTTAAGTCATTTTTACTCATTTTGTGTCTGTAACTCCTCTAAGACACCTTAGTAACCTCTATGTGAGCACATAAAATGAAGTTACTGCTTTTGGACTGAAAACAGTCCAAAAAATGGATGATGAAGACTTAGAAAGTAGTTGATACATTTGCATTTTTGTTTGTTTTTATTTTCTGCATTTCAAAGAAGTTTCAAGTCCTCTGTCAGATTCCAAATTTACTTGCAAACAAGAAATTACTCTGTGATTTACATCTTCCTTCAAATCGTCTGATTTCTAGCCTTTTATTTGTGTGGAGACTAGAGGTCTCTTCCTCTTTAGACAGAATTTTAAAGAACAGTTGCTACTTTTTTCTTGAATAACATGTATAATTATAACATGAATATTTTAAATGGTCGAAGGTCTCAAAGTCTGTATAAAACCAGGACACCTTCATTTTCTAGGATGTTTTGGTGCTATCCCAACTTCTGGGAATTACTGTCTCTACATTTGTTATGACCAATTTTTTTAATGCCAGCTTGCTACTTTGTTTGAATCTAGACATAGTTCACACAAAGGAACAGATGTAATTATAAGAAAAATATGTGGCAGAAAATAAGCAAGAATAAATTTTAATGAAGAAAAACATATAGAAAATAATTGTATGAATTCATGACAATGGAAGAGAAACAAATATTAAAACAGTAAAAATGCATCAAGTAAGTCTATTGGCACCATTTTCCCAACAGCATGTGTTCACTTCATGTCTCTGTGTCACACGTTGTTAATTCTCACAGTATTACAAACTTTTGATTTATACCATTTATGTTAAGATGATATGTGATCATGATCTTTTATGTCAATATTGCATTGTTTTGAGGTACCACAAACCACACCCATATAGTGGTAAACTTAGCTGATAATGTGTGCTCTGTGACTGCTCTAGCAACAGGCTGTTTCCCCATCTATTCCCCTTCTTAAGTCCTTTCTGTTTCCTGAGATATGACAATATTGACATTCAATCCATTAATAACCAGACAATGGTCTCTAGGTGCACAAGTGATGGAAGAGTTGCACATCTCTCACTTCAAATCAAAAGCTAGAAATGATTAAGTTCATGAGAAAGCCATGTCAGAATTAAGTGCTGATGCAGAAGCTACAACAAGTTATACCGAGGATCTACCTAAAATGAGTGATGAAGGTGAATGCACTAAACTAGAGATTTTTAATGTAGACAAAATATCTATTGGAAGAAGATGCTATTTAAAACTTTCATAGATAGAAAGGAAGTCAATGCCAGGCTTCAAAGCTTTAAAGAACAGGCTGACTCCCTGCTCAGAGCTAATGTAGCTGGTCACATTAAGTTCCAAAAATCGTAGAGCCTGTAAAAATTATGCTAAATCTACTCTGCCAGTGCTCTAGAAATAGAATGATAAGGCCTGGATGGCATCACATCTGCTTACAGCATGGCTTACTGAATATTTTGAGCCCACTGTTGAGACCTACCACTCAAAAAAAGATTCTTTTCAAAATATGACTGCTCATTTACAAGGCACCTAATCATCCAAGAACCATAATAGAGACATACAAGAAAATTAATGTTTTCATGCCTGATAACACAACATCCATTATGCAGCCCATTGAGCAATTTTGACTTTCAAGCCTTGCTATTTAAGAAATACATTTTGGAAGGCTATAACTGCCATAGATAATGACTTCTCTGATAGATCTGGGCAAAATAAACGCAAAACTTGTTTTTAAAAAGTCTGCCATCCTAGATGCCATTAAGAACATTCGGGAATCATGGGGAAGAGAGAAAAATACTAACATGAGCAGAAGTTTGGAAGAAGTTGATTTCAACACTCATGGATGACTTTGAGGAGTTCAAGACTTCAGTGAGGGAAATAACTACATGGAGTGGAAATAGTCAAAGAACTAGAATTAGAAGTGGAGCCTGAAATGTGACCCAATTACTGCCATCTCATGATCAAACTTTAATGACTGAGGAGATACTTTTTATAGATGAGGAAAGAAAGTTATTTCTTGAGATGGGATCTACTCTTGGTGAAGATGCTGTGAACACTGTTGAAATTACAACAAAGGATTGAGAAGATTCCATAAACTTAGTTGATAAGACAGCAGCAGGGTTTGGGCAGACTCACCAACTTTGAAAGAAGTTCCACTGTGGCTAAAATGCCATCAAACATCATCGCATGCTATGGAGAAAACTTTCATGAAAGGAAGAGTCAATTACTATGGAAAACTTCACTGTTATTTTATTTTTAAAAATGGTCACAGCCACCTCGACCTTTGGCAACCTGAATGAGTCACCAACCATCACCATCCAAGTGAGAGAGGAGATAACTAGAGAAAGACAAAGGTAGACAGACAGGGTGGGTCCTCCAGTAACAATGTAGCAAACTTCCGGCAGGCCTCTCAGGCTGATACGCTCGCATTGGTAAACAAGCTCCCTGCTAGCCTCAAGCCTCTCAAGATAGAGCTCAAGTACTCACTGCTGGAATAGAAAAATGACCATTCAGCTCACTGCCAATTACCGACCAATCAGTTCATCATTAGGCCCCTACCTCCTGCCGATTGGACCTTAGTACTGACCAATCTGAACAGTTAGTGCCGACCAATTAGTGCACAGCTAGTGCTAGCCAGTCTGCCCAGTCTTAGGGCTATATAAGCACCAGGTTTCAGCTCCAAGTCAGCAACCCTCTCGGGTCCTCTCCTGCTGTGGGAGCTTTTCTGTCCTGTCAATATATCCTGCTTTCTCACTTTCCATCTGTCCACGCCCCTCATTCTTCCTGGGCTTGAGACAAAAATTCTGACCTGAAGAGCTGCAGAAGATCGTCAGAGCGAAGAGGCGTGCATTCCAGGGGCTGGCTTGCCAGCCGATGGAGTAAGCTGAACCTGGAGAGCCGCTGGAAGAATGTGAGACTCCGAAGCTGAGACACTTCTGGGGACTGCAACGCTCTCAGGGTTTGGCTTGCCAGCCCATTAGAGCCAACACTCTGGGGGCAAGGCTTGCCAGCCCACCGAATCAACAGCACTCTCAGGGCTTGGCTTGCCAGCCCATTAGAGCCGACATTTCCTGGGCTAGGCTTAGCAGCCCCTCAAGTCAACCCTCTCTGGATATCAACTGGCCAGCCCATTGAGCTGACACTCGAAGCCCAGGCTGACCTGAAAAATCTGTGTCACAGGCAAGACTCTCCATCAACAAAAAGAATATGGCTCTCTGAAGGCCCAGATGATTAATAGCATTTTCCAGCAATAAAGTATTTTTAAATCAAGGCATGTACACTGTTTTTTAGACAATACTGTTGCATACTTAATAGACTACAGTATAGGGCAAACATGACCTTTATGGGCACTGAGAAACCAAGAAATTTGTGTAACTCACTTTATTGCAATGTTCACTTTATTGCAGTGGTCTGGAGCTAAACACACACTATCTCTGAGGAATGCCTGTGCACGTCTATAGGTCCTAAGTGAAATCAAAGCATTTTTAGAAAGAGTTGTTCTTAAATTCTTTGTGGCATTAAATTAAGGGACTGAATGCATTTTTCAAAAGTACAAATTCAGAAATTGTTTGTAGTAGCTCTTTCCAGAGAAAGTTTAGAGAATAGCCTTCAAACACATCTCAGAAAGCAAGGCTTCAGAACACTAAGAGCCATTCTAGTTTTTGGCCACTGAATTGCTGAACTTACTGACAAACGTAATGTTCATCTACTAGAAGACTAGTATGTAATTTCTTTATGAAATCAGTGGAAAAGCCATTTTTCATGATCTGTAAATAAAAGATAAAGGCAATGCCACACACTGGAAGCTTAACATTTGTAAGATATTTCCAAGTGCCTCCTAAATTCTAACCTGCTGCTACCATCTGTCTTCATGAAATTCTATCCGAGCGACTAATGCATTGAGTGCTTTGTTGACCACTCAACCTGTAAGTAAACTAAAGCTGGCTAGTTAGCAAAAAATCATAGCAAAAGTTATTTTGTGGTGATTTATGGGAAAAGTGTATGTTTGAGATTCTTTTAATTTTGCATTTTGTTTAAAAATTGAAGATTAAGTATTTTCATATCAGAAAATTTTTATTTTAGATCTTTGAAAGAGAATTATGACCTCCCTCTACACAAAAAGCATACACATAGACTAACTTGGGAAAAAACTAGCTAAAAAAGCATTTAGTCATTTTTAGGCTGTCACTGTCACTTATATCTTTTGGAAATCATTAATTTGTTAATTATATTCCTATTTTTCAGAGTTTTATTATTTTAGATTCAGGATGTATACATGCATGTTCGTTTCATGGATGTATTTTGTAGTGGTGGGGCTTCTCAATATGGATCATAATCAGATTCATTTAAAATACATTTTTCCTAAACATGCCTCAATTATTCTTTAAAAACTTCAATTACAAATGTCTACTTAAAACATAGTCTGTTTCTTAATACCTTCTCCAGTATTTATGTGTGGATGTCCCTTCAATGCTACACTAACCCACATGTTTCATTTATATAATCTTCTTGCATTTCTAGATCACTGGGCTTTTGTAATTCAGTATGCGGAGTCTGTACCCTGCACTGAACAGGAGGCAAGAGAATACTTGCAAAATTAGTTTTCACTCCATTAAAGTGAGTTCTGTGGAAGGTGCTTTCCTAGTCATTTGAATCTTGTTCATCATTTGTTAATGAAAATGCCTGTTTCACACATGATATCCAGGGGTCTCCCCATGATATTGACACTGGTAGGTCAGAAAATGACTGAAGGCAGAGTCATCTTGGCAATCAGCTGAAGGAACCCAGACTTATCCTCTGGCTCCCTCTACACAAAAAAAACACACATAGACTAACTTGGGAAAAGACTTGGCTAAAAACAAGCTTAGTCATTTTCAGGTCTTCACTGTCACTTTTATCCCTTGAAAAACATTAATTTATTAATTATATTACTATTTTTCAGTGTTTTTTTATTTTAGACTCAGGGAATGTACATGCATGTTCGTTCCATGGATGTATTTTGTATTGGTGGGGATTGAGTCTCAGGTAACTCAAAGGAAAATAAAGCAATATATAAAAGATATTTCCACATATCTCTCTATATAAATATATAGATAATTACTTTTTTAAAAGCTTGTAGTTTGATGATATGTACAGAGAAGAAAGCATATAAGGTGCTCCTTTAAACATATATTATGAGAATGTAGTGAATCATTTTGACTTTATGTTTGACTTTATGGGAAGTTTCTGTTCTCTGAGGTAGAAAGTAACAATACTGAATTTTCAGCCATGTGGACATTATGCTAAGCCTCCAAAGGGAAGCAGGACACAAGATGAATTAAGAGGATGTTCAGGGCAGAGGGAATGGCATAAGCATAGCCCAGAGTCTGCATTCACAAGCCTTTAAGGGGCACTGAAATTAGACCTAAGTGATAAGAGCAGAGCATTCACACAGCAGGGGAGTGAAAGATAGCAGTGGACAATATATTGGGGTCAGGATGTGGAGGCTGTAAGCTAGGAGCAAGGAGCATGGCAGCCATTTAAAGGTTATTGTCAAAAGTGGTGTCTTAGGACACATTGGTGAATAAAGAAATCACCACTAGAAAATTAGTTAAATGTCATTGTAGAAGTTCAAATAAAAGTTGCTAATACTGTGAAGTAGGTATGTTACTACAGACATGAAAATATAACTGTGGAAATTAATCGAAAAAGAAGACTTGATAGAAGCTTTTTGGAAGATTTAGTTTTAATTTGCTAAGAAGAAAAATTAAAAATGTGCCTTGAATTCTGAGACTACTTAACTAAATGATACTAACACTGAAAAACAGTAGAAAATTATAGAGAAGACTCAATTTGTGAAAGGCGATAGCCAATTGGAATTTTGGTTCTGTCTGCATTTAAGGTTATTTTTTTAAATATTGAAATGAAAATATGTAATAGGCAGTGGTAGAAACAAACTGAATATAAAGAAATGTCTCAGACCCTACAATGTATATTTGTAAATCCTAATGTTAGAAATAATAAAAAATGCAACCATGGCATTAATACCATCTTGAACAGCATGAAAACATGAAAAGAAAACAGTAATCTTCAAGGACTGAATCCCAGAGTACCACTGACTTTACTGGCACAGAAGTTATTGCATATTATATATAAGAAGTCTCTCAGTTTCTTCTATAATGTATTCCCAGAAACTTCATCATGAATATAATCTCCCACAATAGTGACTGGCAGTACCAAAGAACTCAACATGGAAAGTTCCATGATTTAGAATCAAATCAAACAATAGGTAATAAAATCAATGACACAAAAGCCACAATCATTTTGATTGCAAAAGTGTTTTTTGAATCATAAAATCTTAGCTGGTAAATTTTTTTTACCTAATCTAAACCCATATTTTGTAAATGAGAAAGCTGAACCCATGTGGGTAAATTTTTTCCAAAGATAGCCTCAACTATCCCACCCATACATACATACTCTTTTGCAACTTACTATTCCTATCAAGAGATCAAGTGAATTGTTTTGGCCAAGAGAATGTAGTGGAAGTATTGCTGTGTGCCTTCTGGACTTAGGCTTTAAGAGGCCTTCAAGGATCTATTTATGCTGTCTTGTGATCCAGTTGCTGTGCTGAAAGAAAGTTGGTCTAGACCATATGGAGGAAAATAGGTTCTCTCAATAGTTGGCATATGAGTGCAGCTGTCTTGAACAGTCTTATCTGAGCTAAAGTCTCATCTGACTACAAATGTTCATGCCAGCAAAAGAACCACCAAGCTGAGCACTGGCTAGTCACAATATTAACAGAAATATTAAATAGTTGTTGAAGTCACTCAGTTTGGGGAAGTGTTTACTATGCACTCTTAGATAGCTGATACAAACCCAGAGACATTGACATATTTGGTTAAGAGTGGGGTCATAATTTAACTCATTTCATCTGACTCCTTCCCTCAAGCCACACTGACTATCCTAAGTAATCTGTAACACATTTCACCTTCAGAGGACTTCTATGCACTATAGAAAGCTCCTTGTTTATTAAAATATAATACAAGCTACCAACATATCTAAACCAAACATATCAAGCATAACTAGCATAAAAATCCTAATGTCGCATGTTTTCATATAACCCAGAAGTTTTTAATATGTGTATGGTCTTTGGTCCATGTTTCTTTATTAACCTAAGTTGGAAGTTGGGATTGATATCTTCTTTTATTATTAATGCATTTTTATTTAGCAAACAACTGTATTCTTTGTAAAATCAGCCTTCACTGTATCATAATATTTGAAAGCATTATAAAAGATTGTGCAGTTTTACAAAGAAAAAGTTTGAAGTTTCCGGTACTCCTTTTAGTGTTTTACTGTGTGCTGTTTTTAGTCTCTGCTTTCTTTCATTTTTCTTCTACCTGCCCCTCCTCACCTCTTCCCATACACACTTAAAAGAGAAAATAAAGGGGAAAATAAGCCGAAAAGAACAGCTGGAAGAATGTGGTCAGCTTTCACATGCAAGAGACAGGCATAGTCCTCAGTCTCAGAAGAGAGGGAAATGTGTGTTACAGAGAACACTCAGAGTTTTGCTGTACCCAAGTTCCATCTGATAGAGTCTTCTTCCTTCTTCCTTCTGCCTCCTGAAACCCTCTGCCCCAAAGAGATTCTTTTATGGCAAGGGAGTAAGTCAAATGGTCCAGGAACGAAATACTAGTGTAAAAGAAACTGCCACAGAGGAGATGGCCAGGCCTTGCCTGGTGCATCACAGTATATTTTACAATTACTTTATTTTATTTTTAAAATGTGGTGTGCAATTCAGGGTTAGGTACATATGTGTTCATTGTACAGTTAAAGTGTGAGTACTCTTATTGATGTTTTGTGCTCCCCCCTCCGGTAGTGTCCCACTACTGTCAATCCCTTTCTTGTAGTATTATAAATGTTCAGGGTCCACTTATGAGTGAGCACATGTGGTACTCAGATTTTTGTTTCTGTGATAAATCACTGAATATTATAGACTCTAATTCCATCCAGGTTGCTGCAAAGTTTATATTTTGTTTTTCTTTATGACTGCATAATATTCCATCATGTAAATGTACCACAATTTCTTTAACCATCCACTTTCAATGGGCAGTATGGTTGGTTCCATGTTTTTGCTATTTTTGAATAATGTTGCAATAAACATACGTGTACAGGTATCTTTTTTATAGAGTGATCTGAGTTCCTCTGGGTATATTCCCAGAAGAGGGATTGCTGGGTCATATGGAAGGTCAATTTTTAGATCTTTTAGGAATCGCCACACTATTTTCCACAGAGGTTGTACTAGTTTACATTCCCACCAACAGTAGAAGCATTCCCTTTTCTCCACATCCTCTCCAGCAACTGTTTTTTTTTGAGTCATTGATGATAGCCATCCTGACTGGAGTTAGGTGGTAACTCAGTGTGGTTTTAATTTGGTGCATCATGGTATTATGATAGCTTTCTTCATTTAAAAAATTCAGTGTACACCTAAACATGAAGATTAGTCACATTATTTGTGACTAAAGACAGCTTTGCTCTTAACTTCAATTTTACCTGTGAATGTGTGTAAAGGATTAGCAGGGGAAGAGAAGTCATGGATCCTTTTAACTTTTTCTTTGGATGGCAAGACACAACCCATTGACACATAGGTAGAGAAGAGGCAGAACTCTGCTATTTATAACTCCAAAGCAGAGAAGGCTGCCATGGAAGGTCGCAAAATTTTGCACCCAGGGACAGGGTAACAGCAAACTGCTGTTATAAGGAACAGCTTATGTACATCAAATGAATGAGTTGAGGTTGACTAGCTTTCTTGGGGCTTCCTGTAGCTTGGTTAATTTGAATAATTTTCCAGCTGTAGAGCACAAGCACTATCCCCTGTTGTCTGGTACTTGGGCCCCAGGAAATTAGTGTGTTGCATAGTGAACCCTGAGTGTGAGGGCTCACAAGGACAGTGGTTAAGGTGTAGACTTAAAATCAACCTTTCAGGAAGGGTGACTGACTAGCCTCTAGTGAGGTCCTCAAAGTAGGGTCAAGACCGCATTTTAAGGAAAATAATTATATTATGCAGGGTCACTACTGGTTTTCTTAAACACATCCTAATTGATGTAATTCAAACTCTGTAAAATAAATTATCTGTCTTCCCTATTTTTTATTCCTCCATTCTCTTGGATTGTAATGGATTTAAAGAAAGCTTTCTACCTTCCCCTACCCTGGGGAGATGAATCTCCATTCTCTCTCTCTAACTTACTTTCTAAATAAACCATATTTTCCAATGTAAAAGACAAAAGAACGCTTTCTTAACAATGGGCCATTGGGGAAGAGGCTTCTAGTCCTCCTGACCTCTGAGGCACTTGCTGCAGCTTGGCCCCTGCTTACTGGTCTCTGTCCTTGCAGCAGCCCCAGCTGGGTTAAGTCCCAGTTTATTCTTAGCATTTTCAAAGTCAGTTGTCTCAAGATGTTGCCAGTGCTACTTCCTAACGTCAACTGCACCATTTGCCTTACTAAATTCTGGTAAGTCCTGGGTGTTGGAGCAACTACTTGGTAGCAGTTGTTGGGCAGTAAATCTCAAATTAGACTTTACATTTTCATCACTAGAGGCGTATCTAAAAACTATGCCCTCGTCCCACCCAGGACAATACAGTTAGAAAACCTTGTGGGGTAGGGCCTGGGATTTTAATGTGCATACAGGATTGGCAACACTATATTTAGATGGCCCTGATAGAAATACAGTAAATTGTTCTTGGCTACCATCCCTGCCCTTCCCTAGGGTCCATGGGTTCAGATTTTCTACATTGAAAGAGTCAATAAAACCCAGAGAGAATCAAGAAGGAAGGGGATGGATGGCATGTGCACCATCTCATCATGGAAGCCTTCCAGCTACAGTTTCTACCATCTGTGTGTGCCTGGTGGGGTTTGGGGACAGTTAATCAGGAAGGAATTCCTGAAGCTTTCTTGCCTGCCTCAGGAATACATGTTTCCCTTAGCCTGCCTCAACTGTGTACCTGGATACCTGAATTCCATTATCCTCACCTGAGTCTCCTCCCATCTAATCCAAATTAAAATTTCTGAAATAGCCCATCATCTAAACAATCCAGACATGGCATGTTATAAGGTTCCCTAAAAAGCCTGAGTGACCCCACTCACCAAAACTGTTGGAATTGACTCCTCCGAATGTTAGTACCTAAATTTCAGTACTATGTTGAATAGCAATGGTAAGAGTGAAAATTCTTGTCTTTTTCCTTATCTTAGGGGGAAATTATTTAGTCTTTCACCATTAAGTATAACAGTGACTGTAATTTTTTTTAAATAGATGTTCTTCATAGAATTGAGGATGTTCTCTTCTATTCCTAGTTTTCTGAGAGTTTGGAGAGACTTCTTTATTTACAGTTTAATAACTTTCCTTTTACTATAGGAAAATATTCGTGACATTTCTCTACTCTTTGGTAATGGGGAATCCATTTTACAAATAATATTCATTTATTATGTTTTTTCTCAGCTGCCTAAAAGTTTATCTCCCAAAAACCTTACTTATGTTTATCCCTTTGTCAGAAATACCCACCTGAAGTTTCTCATTTGGTTTAAAATATTTTTACTCTTAGATGGTTCTTATTAATATGCATATATATCGCCTGAGATGACAAATGTATGAATCAATAAGTGACATTAAGTGTGTGGTTATAGATTTGTTGATTAATATAGACCACTCTCAAAAGAAAAAAGGACACTGAAACGGTAACCATTGATGAAAATAACTGAGACTATGAACCGTCTGTGGATTCATATTAAGATTTTCCAGACACTAACACTGTCTTGAATAACTGTAGAGGAAAATGCCAGAGATGCAGGTTTAAGAGAGTCTTATCCAGAACATTTGGGGTCAAGAATGTTTCCAATTTCTTTCTTTCTTTTTTTTTTTTTTTTTTAGATTATAAAATACAGTTTATTTCAGATTTTGGAATATTTACATTACACTTACCAGTTTGACATCCCTAGTCTGAAATTCAAAATGCTACAGTGAACATTTTTTCTGGGTAGACAGATCAGAGTTCACAAGGTTTCAGATTACAAATTTCAGATTTTTGAAACTCAACCTTTATTTCAAGACTGCCAGAAACCTGAAGAAGAAGCACTGAAGGGGAGAGAAGCTGTGGTGACTGAAGTCAACCAGCAGTGGCAAATACACCAGCTGCTCTCCAGTTTTGACTCCGCTGAGGTTATCTATGTTCAGTTCCTTCCTCAGTCCCTTGAGATCGCATGATGCAAGGACAGGGAACTTTAGATACATATGTTTATATTTCGTTCTTTATATTCAATATTTGAGGCCTTTATTTTTATTCATATGTATAACTTAGGCTGTTATTTCCTAATTGTCATTTCTACCCCATTCCTCATATCAAGTATATTTTCCCTTTCAACAACACTTCACAACACCATGGTTTTTAAACATTCCAGGACTGCCACACCATCCCAGCAAGTTAGAGGAAAGCTGCTCCCAGGACCCACCATGTGGCCCAGCTGTATGAGCAACAGTATATTGAATGTGTTCAGTATTTTGATCCTGGTGCATTTGACAATGTTCCTGCAAACTCAGCCCCAATCTCCTGGAGAGCAATTCATGCTGATTAACTCAAAGAGGTGGGACCGAGTGAGAATGAGACCTGTAGATACTGGATGAATGTGGGTAAGCGTGCTGAGGGATGCCAGGAAGAGCAAAGTTCCACTAATTATCAGGAGCTTGGATCAAGTAAGGAATTTGTTCATGGATGAGAACAGTTTGATATTATACAGAGTTCAATATCTTTTAAAATAAATACGTTTGGCCTCTAATGATTCACTTATTAATTTGCTCCATAAATTTTCATTTGTTTCTTGAGTCAGAAAATAACCATTTGGAATTAATTTGGTGTTTGGCAAAGTACTGTTGTTTGTTTTTTAAAAAATTAGTTTACCTCTATGAAAGGGTATCCAAAAACCCAGAATTAGTTTTTTTGTTTTTTTGTTTTTGTTTTTGTTTTTGTTTTTTTTTAGAGGCATGTATAGGCTTTCCTATCTAGGTAGGTGTTCTAGGAATCCATCAGCATCAGTGTACAAGTTATTGTTGTTGTGAAAGGCTATGTTTTGCTTCAGTGAATTTTTTTGTAGATTCTTTCAAGGTATTTGCCTATTTTGTGATGGGTGAT
The DNA here is from genome assembly GCA_963574415.1 of Tarsius wallacei. Taxonomy (NCBI): domain Eukaryota; kingdom Metazoa; phylum Chordata; class Mammalia; order Primates; family Tarsiidae; genus Tarsius; species Tarsius wallacei. The sequence continues at coordinate 24,920 of CAUYQG010050338.1, read as the reverse complement.
TTACCAGTGCGCCCGCCCACAACTGGGCTGAGTGTTCAGCAATTTTTACCAAAAACAGCATGACCCCCATGCCTCACCCTCCCCATTCACTCAGTCTGGCCCCAAGGGACTTTTTCTTTTGTTTCCTCAGATGAAAAAAGGCCGCAAATAAAAACATTATGCCAATGTGAAAGAAGTGAAACAAAAAACGACAGCAGTCATAAAAGGCATCAATATTGATGAGCTCAAAAACGATTTGGAGCAGTGGTAAAGCATCTCGATAGGTGTATGGTATCAAATGGAGAGTGCTTTGAAGATGACTAAAGTTTAAACATGTAAGAAACAATACACAATTTTTATAAATAAATTCTAGTTTTTGAGGGGATATCCCCTTGTAAGTAGTCTTTCGTAGTCTTAATCATAGAAGGAGAACCTTATATATTAATTATCAGGAAATAAAAGATCTTAAAATTAGCTCTATGTTTAAAAGGAAGGCCTTGTTAGTGTAATGTGTTCTGAAAGCTCTCCTTATATGGGAGGTGTGATGAGTTTGGAGGACTCCCAGAGAAGTGTTTAGAGGACTTTGGAGCTCAGAGTAAAAGGGTGACAGGAGGAAAAGTCTCACTTCCTGGGCAAATCCCCTAAGTGAGAATATGAACATTTCAGATGCATCACAGCTTAGGTGTTGGAAAGGAATCACGTGTTTCCCAGGCTGCCTCCCTGCCCCATCACCATTACAAAGCTGAGACCATAGGGACCTGCCGTTGCTTTTATATACAGCACAGGGTGGCTTCACTGGAATGAGCATATTCCTAAGTATGTACCGCCAAAAAAATGCTCATAGAATCTGTATTTTAATCATGAGATGTATTTACCACCTACTATAAAGAAAGCATCATGCTAAAAACAGAGGATGCTTTCTTATATAGTAGACCTAGCCCCTACCTTCAAGGAGCTTATAATCTAGTAAGAGGATATGTACTATGAGCAAATAATAATACATTTTAAATATTCCAATAAAGAATATACATATAAACAGACACACATACATATGTATAATAGGATTTCAGAAGGAAAGGAAAACTCTATTCTCCCAGTAATCCCTAAGTAACTGAATTAATGAGTATCTCTAGATGTCATTTTTATTTGATCATTAAAGTCAATGACAGACTATGCTCCAGGCTTTCTTTTACTGAAAAATAAACCAAAGCCAGAGTCCCCAGTATCCTACAGTATCATCCATCAGTTGGTTATCACTATGGTCTCCTCACTAAAGCTGTCTTCTGACGTTTAGTTTGGGCTGCCAATTCTTGAGAGCAATAGGGGTTGCTGAAACCAAGGGAGCCTCCACATTCAGAGCTGCCCTCTGAGGGCTGGGTTTCTGAGAATGTCTTTTTTCAGCTCAGCTTCTGGTGTCACTGTCCCATTTAAACAAGTGGTATATGGTGGCATATGTACTGGGCTGGCAGCTCCAAGACATCAGGTGTGAATTCTAGGTGTTGCATCTTAACACCTCAGAAAAAGCCTAAGAAGAGAGAGCTTCCGTCAGTAACACATTAACCCTTTCTCAGAGAACTAGTAGTATCTCATAATAAAATAATGAATCCATTGTCTTCTCACATCCAGATAATTCTCTGCACTTGGGCAAATAGGAGTATTATGCTTCCTTCTGTACCCAACTTGTTCTTATACATAATGTTGGAAAAAATGTGGATAGATGGTTAGCAATGTTCAAGACCTTGATCAATAAGCTCATCATGAAATATATCCCCTCGTTCTTTAAAATTGACAAGTTTTGAACAATAAATCATACAGTCATCCTGTCTGTAAGTGACTCATCTCACTACTACCCCAAAAAATCATATTGTGTTTGTACTTTCTGGTGCTAAATCCTATGCTGATAGCATGTTCTACTAAACTGCTTCCTAAAGGATTTCCTAGGTTTCTCCATTACTTTTTTTTTAATCATGGTGAAAAATAAGGATAACCAAGAATTCTAAAATATTGGCTACTTTCCTTTAGGCATTGTTTTTATTGAAGTATAATTGACTTTTCCTGGTTTAGCTTCTTGCATAACTATGGAATTCCTTCCACTGAGTTGTTGAAATGTGCCCCATGGAGTATTTTAAGTGTAAAATTTCAAAAAGTATGCATTCAACAAGCATTAATAAGCACCTACTATATTATCAATTGACAAATAAATAATACCTATTATATGTAAAGCGCTTACTACATGCTAGGCACATATTAAACACTTTACATATATAAGTTCATTCATTTGTCATCAAAAATTTATAAAGTAGCCATCAGAATTATCTACATTTTTTAGGAAGAAAATTAAGACATAGAGGAATTTGCATAGTTAACTCAAATTGAACAGCTGGTAAATGGCAAATGTGGGATTAGAATCTGGGAAAACTGGCTTGAACTAGTAAAAATATGGCCAGGTCCCTACCTATGGTTTACGGCTTTATAGCAAAAGACATTGAATTATTATTTTAAAATTTTTGATAACTTACAAATTGATTGCACAATGTTATTGAGTCTTATCTATAGATTTGGATTCCACTATGGCTGTCAAGTATGAAGACAGGACCAGACTGTACACATTGATTTTAGCTGGCAGGGTGCCAGTAGCAAGTATTAGAAGAGTAAAAACTCCAAAGTACCAAATATTTTAAAGCTTTTAACCAATTCACCTTCAGGAAACAATAAACAAACAAGGGTTAGGATATTGGCCTGTGTGGGTTATGTTGCAGCAAGGAAATTTATTTGGGGCTTCTTGAAACTTCTAGGACTTTTCTCATGTTTAAATAGATGGTTCCATGCAGTTGTATTATCATAATTTTAAAGCTTGAGTAATAGCTAGCAACTGAGAAAACTTATGCAATTAAGTGAAAGTAAAATTGTTGATGTGAATAAAGCCATATGACTCCTTAAAATTCATTAAATTGTACATCAGTTAAGTACAGATGACTCTCTGAGTGTATTTATTTATTTCAAACCATTAGAAATTTTTCTAACTCGAAACATTAAAACTTCAAAGAGCTTTTATTGATTTGGATGACAGCTTTCCACACTTTGAAATTCTCTATAGTATACTTAGAATTTTTCAGTTATTCTGATTATATTAAACATTCTTATCCATAGAGACCCGATAGTTAACAAATGCATAGATATAGCTTAAATTTCTGAATGCTGAGATGATGACAATGTCTTTTTTAGGTTTTGATAACAGGGTGCTAACTGTATGCCACACACAGAAGTGAAAGGAAAATGTCTACCAAAAACTTGGATACATTATTCCTCTCTGAAAGTAAATTGATAAGATTAACACATAATGGAGTTACAATGTCATCTAAAAAAGCAAAGACATTCCAGTCCTTCAAGATTTGACATTGCAACAAATATACTTTGTAATTGTTACTTTAGAAATATAATTGCTTTCTGAAGATAAATCCTGCAAATGAAGATGACTTTTCATTTCTCAAGCTTCCTGAAAGGCTGGAAAACTCAAGTTTGGGAAAGTGAGATATGGCATATGACCTCTGCATAACAGAGAATTTGGAGGGTGGGTTCAGAAAAAGAGGTGAGGAGCAATAAATAAAGAAGGAAGAAAGAGAAGCATGTAGAGGATGTGAGGTCAGCCTTCCCAAAGAAGGTCCAGGGAGGAAACCATAATGGCAGTGAGTCTAGAAGTAGTCCTGGGAGATAGGGATGTCCAAGAGAGACTTCTCTTAGGAGTTTGCTGTGTGACATTACAAACATAACCATATGGAGCTTCCATTAGATACCTAAGGCTTTAGTGAAACCTACCTGCTGTCATCATTAATGGTCTCTGCAAGTAGGAACGCTTATGTGTCCTTTAGGAAGAACAGGTTGTCATGCCTGAATAAATGCGTGAAGGAGAAGAAAACACCTGGGAAGAAACAGAAATACGATGGCAGAGGAATCTAAAAGAATGACTAGTTTCTGAGAGCATGCAGACATCTCCAGGAAAGTCAAGGGCTCCAAGCAGCTCTGGAATGGAGAGTTGGAAGGGCCGTTTTACCTCCATCTCAAGGGGCAGGGAATCTGTAGCTGACATTTCTGTTATATGATCATGTTGAAAGAAAATTTCTTTTGATGAGAAGGAGATAGGTCTGAGCAGCATTAAAAGTGTAGGTACAGGAAACCTACAAAGGAAAATGGTAATAACACTCATTCAGACACAGCAGGGAAGAGAGTGTCTTGGCTAAAAACCAAACAATTCAGTTCCTGATGCCTTTTGTGGAGAACAGATGCATTAAACTGCTACAAACAGATGCTATTAAATATGTCCTTTCACTGAATATTCTTTTTATTTTATTCCATGTTTAGCAATACAGGATATAATATTCTGATTATAATTTGGCTTGTTCACTTACTACATTGGCAATTATACTACTTAGTAAAAGTTAATCAAGTGACATTTATGTTATACATTATCTCTATGAGCTTATTTAATGGGAGTCTATCAGTGAAATGGATATATTTTTCAAAGCTGAAACATCAAGTTTACTGGCATAAAAAGTAAAGGCCAGACCCTGGACCATGGCAAACAAACCTCTTGGTATGTAAAATGTAAAGCATCTTAGAAAAAAAGCCAAGTTAGTTTTCCTAATGATAGCCAGTGATTCTCAACACATAACTTTTACTTGAATATCTCTGTAACCTATCCTATTTAGCTTATTCCATTACAAACAGATTATAGTTTAGAAAAGCTGATATAATTTATAGACCCCACACCACACATATATGTAGTGGGTCTACTGGAACATATTTTACTAGTAAAACTTCTATATTTTATAAAGCCCTGGTGAGTCCGTTGAAATAGTGGTCATTACTATTTCACTGTATTTAAACCTAATAATAATAATATGTTAAAGACTATCTAAAACATGTTAATTTATTGTCCTTCCTTCCTTAACTGTCCTGAATAAACTAAGAATTACTATTTAGCCAGAGAATTTTATTCTTGATACACCATGTTGTTTCATGTATTTCTCTTCTTCTATCCATTGTCCAAAAAATAGATATTGATGGTATCTTGACTCTACCTTTAAGTCAGGTAGATTTTATACACTGATGAACCTCTTAAAGAGTGTTTTGTAAAGAAGAATGGCAAAGGAATATACTTTGAAAAGTGAATGAAACTGACAGAGGGCCCACAGACTAGAAGAATGGGATGAACCCATATTCTAAAGTTCTTCACGAACACAAATACCAGTTATGGAAATAAGAAAATAAGAGATATCGGTAATTATGATTAACAATTATAGTTTAAATCCAGAGTAATGGTTATAATGAGGAAAGGTGTGTCTGCTAAAACTCTTTGCCAAGTAGTATTTGAGTTCAATATTGTTTGTCTCAAAGAAGTCACAAAAACTTAAGACCAAGGTTCTGAATTATCTGCCAAGTTATTCCAGAGATTTGGTAGGACATGAGCAGACAAGAAGACCATGAACAAGGTGCCTAGATGCTCAACCAAGTTTGGTAGATGATTCAATTCTGAGGAATGAATCTCAAAGAAGATGGAATCTTTCCCAGAGAAAGGAAGAATTATGTAACCACCATAATACCAATCTCTTTTGCAGGCTCCAAGGCATGTGGAGTACTAGAGATGGAAGAAAGGGCCATGAAGAACTCAGAGATCCCTAGCTCTGAATCAGAGTTTGTTTGCATTTGACTCTGCCACATTTCCATCAGAGAAACTTTAGGAAGTTGTACCCATCTATTAAAGTTGGATGCATTAATTATTTTACTGGATTGTTGAAGGATTCATGATAGAAAATATGCCAAGCAAGCGGCACAATGCCTGGCACAGATAAATTGTCAATGTGTAACAATCAGTAGTATTTATCAGAAATCTTAACCTTAAAGAGCTATGATGTCTCTCCTTTGGAACTCTTTCAATTAAGGGAAGTTGAAAGGAGCATTCTATAACCAGTAAGATCATATAAGGAGACTGATTTAACCAATGGTAGTGGTTCCAGAGGGCCTAGCTGAAATCATTTAGTCAATGGGAAATAATTGGTGGTATTAAAATCAGTATTAAAATAAGAGTTTTCCAGGGAGCAATACTTCTGTGGCTTGTATTTTGCTTACTGGCAAAAGATAATTAAAATGAGAGAAATGGTGAAACTAACCACATTTACAAGGACTTGGGACCTTCCAAGGACTTGGGACCATCCAAAGAGATTAAGGTAATCCTTGGTTTTGATTTTTTAAAACTGCCTGAGGTAAAGACTTTATTCTCAGATCTCCAATCTTTCCCATCCTCTGTGCAACACTCTGCTCACTGTCTCCCAAGAACTTATTCAAGGTTAATCAGTGTTTAAAAAAAAAATTTAACACACCTTTATGACTTCAGTCACTTACTGTATTAGAGTGAGAATCAGATGCTCTGAGAAGCAAGATGGAATTAAATAAGCAAGGATTTTATTAGGGAGGAGAGGGAAACTAGGGAAACCAAGGAAGGCTTGGAGAGGATCAAGCAGAAGCTTCCCAGACTGACATGCGGTCTAAAAAAGGTTTAACAAAGCCCTAAGGTAGTCCTTCAGCCAAAGCTAGCCAAGAAAGGAGTTCCAGGTCTCCCAGTAGTGAGTCCTCCATCTTATTCTTGATTCACTCAGTCATTGCCAGGAATCCTCTGTGGTGAGCGTGACCTCAGTCTAGGCAATGGACTTCAACAGTCTATTGCTTCGGCCTTCTAGCATCTTCTAGGTGCATTCTTAAGGTGTCCATATCAGTGGAACAGAATTTGCTCCTAAATTCCCAGCAGAAGTTTCAATCTTGAGCACTGAATTAATTTAACTGTCTACTACATATTTCTCTTTAAATATCCTAAGAATCTTCTAACTCAACATGTCTCAAATTAATATCACCAACTTTCTCTTCCTTCTTTCCTAGTGCCTCCTCATCTATTCTTCTATGTTCCTTATATTGAATTGTATCAAAATCTATTCAGTAACCTCAAGACTGAGTTAGGCCCAAAATCTGAAGTACTCATTAAAGATTTCACCTCTTCTAACCCATCAATTTCTCTCAGTGCCATCTACCTGAAATCTGTCCCTCTTCACCAATGACCTTGGAGTACTGCAGGATCCTAGGATCTCTGACTTTAACTGTTGGAATAGGCTCCTGACTTGGGTAGTTGCCTACAAAAATACCGCCTTGTAAATATATTTTTTTCACACTGTCTTTAGTGTGTCCAAATACAATTATATTTTTATCAGATTCCATCCTGGGTAAATCCCTCAGTTGTGTCTCTTTTTGAAAAGCGCTAACTTGTGTATGCACAATGCATGGTTTAGGGCTCCTCTTTCTTTTACAGTCTTATATTCTGTAAATTCCCACTAGCCTTGCCAGGCTCTGGCCATATGGAGATTGCTGGACTTAATTGAACTCAAAATGCCCTTTATATGCTTCTGTTCCTTTGCTCATGCTTTTTCTGCTTTTTGGAGTGCCCTTTCCTTCCTATCCAAATGGCCATTTCCTACATTTTTTTCAAGATCAAAATAAAATGATACTCCTCAAAGAAAACCAAGGGATTTGAACAATGAGAAATGTAAGCTTAAGTAACTAATAGTAAAGCAGGTGAAAATTAGAAGGGAAAAGAGGGTGATTTTATTTTAAGGAAAGTAGAATGGGAAAATAAAAAACATGTTTTGTTTATGTGTCTAATGATGACCTTAGGAATATAAAGCCACAAATGTGGTTTGTTTTAAGAATCAAATGGAAAACTCAGGGTTGATTTGACAGAACATGTGAGGTAATTACACCATGGTAATGTTTTAAAATGATGGTTCTTATATTTTAGAGATGCATTTATGGATGAAATGGCATAAGTCCCAGGATTTACACCCAAGCAATGTAGAGGAAGAATGGAAGTGATTATAAGAAGGGAAGATAATTGAGAATAGATTAAACTGAAGAACAAGTCTATAGTGGTATACCATACTCTATTTATCTGTGTTTTGCATTTTTTTTCAGTAAGAAGACTTTTCTTAAGTAACTGAGAAAAATTGTAATAACATGGCAGATAAATAAGACAAGAATAAATGCTTATTATAAAGAAATTGATAGAAGTCTATTGTGGAGAAATGTAAGACATGAAGTTTATAAGGCAAGATAGCTATAGGACACCTCTAATGAAGGAAAGTTTGTTTTTAATGAAAGTAAGGTTGATAAAAGTCTTTATAAAGTTTGTTTTTTGGGGATTTTTTTGAGTTGGAGTCTCACTCCGTCACCCAGACTAGAGTGCAGTGGCCGCTCCCGGCCACCACAGCCTCAACCTGCTGGGCTCTGGCGATCCTTCCGCCTCAGCCTTCCAAGTACCTGGAACTACAGGCACGCGCTACCACGCCCGGCTAATATTTTGATTTATTGTAGAGATGAGGTCTCACCAAGTTGCCCAGGCGGGTCTCAAACCCGCGGGCTCAGGCAATCCAGTCACTTCAGTCTACCAAGGTGCGGGATTACAGGCTGAGCCACCGAGCCCGGCTTATAAAGTTTTATAATAAGTAAGCAACAAACAAAAGTAGACAAAAACAACTCAAATAGCTGTGCTTATGTATGTTATGTGTGTGTGTGTGTATGTGTGTGTGTGTGTGTGTGTGAGAGAGAGAGAGAGAGAAGAGAGAGAAGTTGGGAGGATAGGATAAAGAAGAACCAAATATGCCATAAGGAAAAAACACCCAACTTCATGCATTCCATTGACTTTGGAGTTCTGCAGAACAGACTGTCACTACAGAAGGAGGAAATGCCATGGTTCTTAGGGTTGGCGCCTGAGGTTGTCCACCTTGCCTTAGAACAGCCGCATTGTCTCATCTCACTGGAGGATACCCCTGGACACATCACTCTAAAAATATAAAGAAATCCTAGAACTGAAAATTCCTGCAGAAAGGTTTACTTATGGCAGTGTTCACAACTGGCTCCTCCGATGTCTTGTTGGCAGTCAAGCATCTTTTAGATTGTGGAGCATTTCTACAAAACACATAATTGATATTTCCTGATTGATCTTTCTTGAAATTTTAGCTATCATGGCACAAATACTATCTCTGACTATCCCCCCACTCCTGCCTCAACCTGTGGTGCCTTGGAGAACACAACAGTATTAACAGAGCCATTTCTTTCTTGTGATTATTGATTTCATCTAATTTTCATACTGTCACTCATGATAGATACAGTTAATTTTTGCTGTTCTGTATGTATATTGGATATTGTCATTTATATCATTAATCACATGCATAATTGTCATAAGAACAGAAATGCCTTCTCTTAGACATTTTATTCTAAAATATAATTATCCAGACATCCTGCTGTTAATGGCATTAAATCCTAATTACTTCAAAATGAAGCCATTATTCATAAACTTAGAGCCTGCACCACACATGTTTATAATAGGTAGATGAGACAATATTATAAAATTTATTATCTACAGTAGGGTTTTTTTTTTTAGAAGTTGATTTAACTGTTTAGCTCTTTGGTATTGTTATTGTTCTGTCTCATTAACATATGATAAAGTTTACCATTTTGTATTTAGTCTGAAGAATAATAGTAGAAATTATCACTTACTGACATTCAGAACTGCTTGACAAACTACTCAGTTAATGATAAATGCCATCATAACAAACTGGACCACCAGCAGAATGACATCTTCCATTATGATTATTTTTCTATAGCTTATGAAAGATAAATGATGTCATTGTAATGTACTAACAGATTATTTCTCAAATAACTTGTGATCTAATGATAGGAGTCAGAATCTAATAATCATACATTACATTTCCATGATGCTTTATTCTTTTCAGTGTCTTCTTATCCACTATCAAATTTGATCTTAAATATTTTGCTCATGAGATATTTACTCGTTTAAAGTTCTTTTCACACTACCAATACTAGAAAGATTTCCACACATTACTTATCAATTACTAATGAATTTAGTCCTCTCAAATCAAATATCTGTTTTGTTGTGCTTTTTTTTTTTTCCTATTCTTTTTCTCTTCCTTTTAAAAGCATTATTTATCCTTCTGGCAAAACTTCCTTACCATCTGCCAAAATGCATTTCAGTCAGTCCAGGTTTTTTCATCCCCCAGAAGATATTCATTTTGTTTAAAGTCTTTCAGTAACTGATAAGCTAGAGTTTTGCATTTATTTTAAGTTGCACTTTATTAAGTAGATATTCCAAATGATGTATATATCTTCATAGTGTTCTCTTTTGCCAAATTCATTGATATCACATTTAAGTCTATTAATTTGTATAAAGCTACTCTGATATTTCTTTGTGAAACGTTTTATTAGTTTTCCATCTTATTATTTAGTGTTTTTTTTTTTAATCTGTCATGTATGATTAAACTGTGTTGTACTTTTCTGTTTTTTAAGCATCTCTCTTTAGGACATGGAGAAATAAACACTCTTCTAATCTTGTAGAGGACTAAAAAATGGCACAAACATTCTAGAACACCATCTTTCAATGTAGCCTAAGATCTTTCAGTATGCATTTCAAAAAGATAACCATTAGTGCAAACAAATAGCTAAGCATTAAAACACTCATCACTTCATTATTTTTAACAGAGAAAATTTATAGAAACTACTCACATATCTTATACTACTTAAAAAACTGAAAAAGTAAATTATGCCACACAATGGACAAGAATAATCTCTTCAAAGCAGTGGGCTCCATTTTGCAGTTGTTACTTTTGTTGTTTCTTTTTGTTATCTTGTTGCTTCCATGGCCACCACCAATACCTTACAAGTCTCCATCTGCTTTCCAGCTTTTAGAGAATAGAAAAGCTAAAAGAAATAGGTCAAATAGCCATCAAGTTCCTCTCTGCTGTATTTATTTATTTATTTATTTATTTTTCTGCTGTATTTAATAAGGTAACTCACCTGTCTCCCCACACTCCTGCTCCACCTCGTCAGAGAGCTAAGTAAAATAGCATCACTGAGGTCATCAGCATGGTCACTCTGCCTGATAAATATTTTAAGCCAGTTGTACTTTTTGAAAATTTACCTGATACAGATAAAAGTGTCATAAAATTGATCTTTTTGCCTACCTTTTTTACCTGGGAGCCCTAAAATAGCTATGATTAAATTCATTTTTATTATCATTTGCTGATATCTCACCATTGAGGAAGGGATAGATGTTTGCAGGACAAAAATGCGCAGACATATGGGACTTTGTGAGGCTTAGCACATAAGATTTCTCAGTGTAGGAGCTTTAGACTCATGCAGCCTATATGTTCAATTTCCCAGTCCAGCATGGTCTTTAATGAAGCCATATAAAGTTATGCTCGTAAAGAGGTTTTTTTTTAAAAGAAAAACAAGAAAATACTTATATGGAAATGCTAGAGGAGAAAAGAGGAATATGAAATTAAAATGTAGTCTGACCCCAGCTATTTAAGATAATATGCCTAGATGGGAAATGTGTATTCGAATACAGATTTCCCCCACATCAGAGACTCTACCCTGAAAGACTAAAATATTGGGGGGCTTTTACAAGCTACCCAAGACCTCAGTGTCTATAAATGAAAAGTAATATAAGTTTCTACTATAAACGCTATTTTTACCAACCTTTTTCCCTCACACATGCACGTATACACACACAACTGCCTAAGATATGTTTTGAAGCTTATTGAGTGACTGAGAGTATTGATGGGAGAGATTTTAAACATATAAGGTATTGGAAGCAGAAAATGTAACAGAGAATAACTGCACAGAAAGTACAAGTGGGCAACACTGGGTAGTGAAATATGAGAAACTTTGCAAACCTTATTGCTTGTGTTTTCTGTAATAAACTTACAATTTCACAATCAGAAGCAAATAAGCATTTATGCATTACTTTTAAAACATGCTTTAAACATAAAACATATTTTTAAAACATCTGTGTTTCAAAACAAACTGATAGAATCTGATATCTGCTCTCAATTTTTGGCCTTATTAATGTTGAAATACAAGAAAACTAACCTTTGTGATGTTCTGCATCGATAATATCTAATTTTCCTCTTCCATTTGACAGCTGTAAAAGTTGGCCACTGAGTCAGTCATGGCTTTCCATAGGACATGAATACCATGGGAAAATGTTCTCTTCTGGTAATAGACATAGTAATGTTAATTACAACAACAACATGTACCATTTGTTTGTAAAGACGTGCTTCTCAATGTTGTATGTGCATGAAAGGATGGAATCCTCACATCCCTATGATCTTTCTTCTGTTTCCTAGAGAGGAAAAAAAACTGAGGCTCTGAGAGATTAAATAACCTGCTCAAATTCACTCATTAAGTGAATGGTAGAGCCCAAAACTGAAGCCAAGTGAGCCAATTCTGGAATTCATTCTATTAATCTTATGTTTCAATAAATAATGCAAAATTCAACTGGCAATAGAAACTCGATGACCCATTTTCACTTGATTTCTAATAAAGTCTAAAGCTTTTTTAAGCACAGTCTATAGTACATCATAAACATTCATTTAAAAAAGTGGAGTACTTCTAATATCATTATATTGTTATCATTATTATCACTTTTTATGATTTAACTTCTTAATAGTCTTTTAAAATTTTGTATGTAAAGAAGTCTCAGATGTCTTTACATACCTTTTGTATTTCTCTTTTTAATGTGTGAGAGATCCTTAATTGACTGACTTTATGAGTGCTTCCAATACATATATTTTATTATCTTTCTGTGTCCCATTATTTCTAGTATTATCTTACACATAAATGGCAGTGTAACTAAGAGGCACCAGCATCACAGGAGCCCAAATCTAGAGAATGCTTATAGGGTCTTATCATTTACAATGTTACAGATATGCGATGTTGGCTAGAATCTACAATTAAATTACTTAGATGATTTGTGTCTCATTCTGGATTAATAATGTGAATTTCCTTTTCTTAATAAATTCCTTAGTGTCATTTATTCTTTTACTTCATATGTTTTTCAGCATTCTCATAGTATTCGTTACTCATCCTCCTTTGTTTTCTTAGGACTTCAGTTATTCATTCATTCATCTGCATTTATCATCTAGTATATGTCAAACAGTGTGCTAGACCCTAGAATTCAGGAATTGAAAGCATGGTTCTAGTTTTCAAACATAGTTGTTAGAGAAGATAAATGATAAATGACAACAAAGAAAATCAATAACAACATCATGCAGCAAGTGCCCTTTTAGAAATAGGACAGTCTGCAGTGGAAATAAAGAAAGGCCACCCTGTGGACTTTGAGAGTGGGAAGACACGTGGTGAGAAAGATGGCATTAGAAAATGTTTTCTCTTTTCGCCACACCCTCTCCAGCAACTGTTATTTTTTGATTTATTGATAATGTGCAAATACATTTTAAACATTTGTAGATGAAACATTGTTTATATCTTCATTTTGCTATATATATTTATTAAACATATATAACATATTAACTATTAATTACTAAATATATAGTAAATATGTTTATCTCTCAAATGTATTTTAAATATCTATATTTAGTGTTTGAGATATACGCTAGTGTATATTTTGCATTTGAGGGGAATTTTTATTTGTTTTTGATGGGAAAATATAGATAATACTTGGTATCTTATAGAAAAGATTCTATATTATGTTCTACAGTTCACTTTTCACAGATATAGAAATAGTCCAGGAAAGTTATATAAGTCATATAAATAAAGGTGAATTAGGATTTTGAATCTTTCCTTTTTAAGCCTGGTGCTCTGTAAGAGAAAGAACAAATTTAGTTCCTTATTAAGAACTAAAAAAACAATAATAATTAACCTGTAGAAATGTACAACATCCAATTTATAAAACAGTTTGTAATTGAACTGCTAAATAGGCTGTGATATTGTAAACTTTCTATTTTTTAGGATTAATTTAATTTATACCTTCATTTTTAGACTGGATTTTCCCAAGATTATTGCAATAATTTTTAACATTGGTGAAAGGCACGTTATGATATGTGAGTTAAGTAAACAGTTCTACCATTTTCCTTCTACTGAGGTAGCATACATGTTCAGATCTCCCCACTTTTCACCAGCAGATGAGACAACCATGCTATTTTGTATTAGCAGATAATGGATCTAATTAGTAGAGGCTGGGTGCAGTTGCTCTTGCCTGTAATCTGAGCACTTTGGGAGGCTGAGGTGGATTGCTTGAGCCTAGGAGTTTGAGACCAACCTGGGCAATGTAGTGAAACCTCATCTCTACAAAAAAGAAAAAAAAATTAGCCAGGCATGGTGGCACACACTTGTAGTCCTAGCTACTTGAGATGCTGAGGTGGAAGAATCCCTGAACCCAGGAAGTCAAGGCTGCCATGAGCCATAATTGTTATGATCATGCCACTGCACTCCAGCCTGGGCGACAGAGTGAGACCTCGACAAAAAAAAAAACAAAAAAACAAAAAAACAATAATAATTAACCTGTAGAAATGTACAACATCCAATTTATTTTAAGTGAATGACTACTGAATACACCCAGGGTCATCCTTGGAAATCACTTAAACTTCATTGTTATTTTCCCTGGTGTTTTTATTTTTTTAATCTTGGGGCAGTAGAAAGAATTCTGTCAAGAATAATCAAATGTTTGCTTCAGTGCAAATTCATTAAACCTTTGCATTGACGTCATTACACTATAAAACATAATTTATGGAACATCGTACATTTTAATGTTTCATTCTTCTCTTTATATAGTTTTTCATGAGCAAAATAATGTTGGAGATCATTTTTTTGTATTAACTTTGCTACTGATACAAATGATAGAGGTGCACTCCTGATAGAAGTCGGGCATGAAAGCTTGATTAGTCGTTAGCAGTACTGGTTGCAGGGACAGTTGATCCCTGAACACTGTTATTTAAATAGGTATATAGAATTATTGTGATTGATGAAATGAACTAAAACAGTCTTGTCTTTAAAGATTGGTAGCTTGAATGAGGAATACTAAAACCTTAGTAATGTAGATAAACCTTACTGGCATTTTATATTTTCGATGGAAAATGAGATCTTAAGCTACTTTGACCAAAATTTCAAAATGAATTGTAGTCATAATTCTGACATTATGGCTTTCTGTCCTTAAGAAATTCTTTTAAAGGATTTACTATATACTTCTGCAAAATGTCAATAATACCATTTACCTCTTTTTTCATGGATATAGTGAAGATTAACTCGTTGAAAATAGAAATATGCTATCTGTTAAACTGTTGTATCTTATCACTAAAAGATAGGTTTTCCCTGAACAACTATAGAGAAAATGGTTATAATTTATCTTAAGATGGCTTGCTTGATCACACTTCTTATTGCACCAAAATTTTTGAGAATTAAAGTGCAGATATTATTTGATTGTGAGCAAAAGAACTAAAAGACTTTGGCTTGCTAAATATGAAAGTATGAAGATTTGAGGTATGATATAATCATTGACAACTCTGTTTTGTGAAATCAGTGATCTCCAATCTTTAGATTGAAGAAAAGTGTTGAAGACCATAATTTTTATAGTTTTTTTTTTTTTCTTTTTTGAGTTGAGGTCTCACTGTGTCACTCAGGCTGGAGTGCAGTGGCATGATCACAGGACTTATTGCAGCCTCAAACTTCTGGACTCAGGCAATCCTTCTGCCTCAGTCTCCCGAGTAGCTGGGACTACAGGCTTGTGTTGCCATGTCCGACTAATTTTTTGATTTTTTTGTAGAAATAAAGGCTCACTATGTTACCTAGGCTGGTCTCAGAACTCCTAGGTTCAAGTAATCCTCTCGTCTCTGCCTCCAAAAGTGCTGGTATTAGAGAGGTGAGCCTATTTCTATAGTTATTTATCTCTTTAATTTAGCAAATCAAGCATAATTTTTGTTTTGAAAATGTCTTCATTTTAAAAAGCATATAATGACATACCTCTTCTTTTGAAAAGGGGTCTGAACTACAGAATACTGTTATGTAATTTTTAATTTCAAGATGTTTTTGTTCAATTAATTGGCAAATATATGATTAATCATTATATATTGACTTTTTAAGGCATTGTGGTGAGTAAAAGTGAATTAAGATAGAATTAAAAACAGAAAGATAGAATCTAAGTCCTTTGAGAATAGGACTGTTTGTTTTTATTTTTGTATTCCTAGTGCCTAGGGCATAGGGCCTGGCAGCAGGAAGCATTTACTAACGGTTAGTTGAATGAACAGATGTATGAGAAGGATGTTATGGTTGCCCTCAGGAAACTTAGAGCCCTTAGATATAAGACAAATGATGACTAAACTCTGACTTCTAAAATTTTCCTTGCCAAATTCCTAACTTTTAATATGATTTACTTTCCAGCCTGACTCTGGCAGGTAAAGAAGGAAAATCAAAGTATTTTATAACCTTGCAAAACTGTCTTTTGGGGACTGAGGTACCTTTAAGACAATTATCTGCTCTTTCTGAAGTCTACCAGCACCACCCATAAAATGTCATCTGCATATCAAGAAACTCTGGGATCCCTTGTCTTCCTCAAGTTGTCCTTTTCCTTTACTGCTTTCAAAATTCCTTTGATAACTATGCTAACTAGGTGTCAGTCAGAAAATCTTTGAATCCACCTGTAGACCCTGGGCCCTGGTTTGGAATTGTCCTGCCTCCCTGGACTGAACCAGGGTAAACCTCACATGTTGATTTATGGTTCCTTGTAACTTCTGTCCTCCTAAATTGTATATAACCAAGCTACCACTCAACAATGGTGGGCATACATTCTCAGGACCTTTTGAGGATGGTGCCATGGGCCAAAGGTCACTCATATTGGCTGAATAAGCCATCTTAAGATATTTTACAGAGTTTGCCATCTTTTCATCTATATGAATATACAAAAAAAAAAACCAGCCTGAATGACAGGCAATAATCATGTGCTAAATAGTTAGAATGTAGAGGTATTAGAATTTAGAGGAAACACTAAAGTAGTTTTCAAATATGATTATTTAGAACTTACAGTTACAGAGTCAGGTGAAGTCTTGTTGAAGAATGTGGGACTTGAACAAGCCCTAAAAGAGTGGTAGGATTTGGAAATGAGTATGGGAGGCATCATAGATAAGGAAAACATCATGACTGACATGGGGATGAGAAATTATGTTATGGACCAATGAGATAAAGGGCCTTATTGGGGAACTCTAAACTATAATAAGACTGGATTGGTAGGTGGTATTTAGGCAGAAAACTTTAGATCCCCAAACAGCAGATTTGCCATTCACTACCAAAACTAATCTGCTGAAGGCTTCCAGCCATATCCATCTGCCAGGAGCCTGCCTGGCATACTGCCTTTCAGCTATTTGCTCAGATGGTTTGACAGATGCATAGGTGGTAAGAAACGGTGCTGTTAATGTCAGTAAAATTGCCCTCTGTGAAAGCTAGCAAACCAGCATGACTTCATGCTTTACGCATATAACTGATGATTTGTGGTAATGTTAAATCAAAAAAATGTAGCTTTAAATAGTGCGGGAAAGGCCGAGCTTGCCTTACTGTTCAGAAGTTGTATATGATACTGGGCCAGAAGGTATGTGCTCATCCCATCCCATATTTCCTCAACACCCTGAGATGCCAGAATCAATTGGTTATTTCTTTGATCACTGTTAAAACAAAGATAGTTAGAGAAGAGTCCCTGCTCAGTTTACTAAGAATATATTCCTTCATCTTTTCTTAAGGCCAGAGTTTAATAGAGAAGTGGACAGAAAGAACATAAACTTACTAAATGCCTGGTGAAGTAGGAAAAACAGTAAGGGAACACCATAGGGTGAGGAACAAAGGGCAGAAAAAAGGCTTTGAAGAACCAATGACAAATTTTATCTACATTACAATTTTGTAGGGAGCTTCACCTGGAGGTATTAATAATTACTGATTGGTTTAATGTGGGTGCTGTAATGTTATAGTTAGAATTGAATTTAGTGATAGGTTATAACTATATACTCTGTACTGGCAAGGAGAAGAATTAAGTTTTTTACTCTAGCGTGCTAATTGTATATATGATTTTTGAACACAACTGTTCATTTTCTTTATTGAGGAAATCAGATTAAGAGAACCATGTGAGGTAATGTTTGATCTCTTCTTTAATCCTAAAATTTTGTGAATCCCTCTGGGCAATAGAACAACATAGCTGGGAATGAAATTTATGAGTACATATATAATAAAACCCTGACAGTTACAATTTGGATAAAAGTATATAATTGAGGACACATTTATTTTTCTAACAGAGTGAAGCTAATAGTTGTTCACAAGGTATGTACATTCTCTTTGCAAGCCAGAAGTCTGTATCTTTTTGCTGTGCTGCTCAGTTCTTTTTTAGCTTTACGGTATTTGTATTGTGATTTTATTGACTATGGGTTATATTTTTAAAAATCATACATTTTTAATGAACTGTCCAAGTGTGAGCATTGTCAGTTGAGCTTTTCAATAATTTTTATTGACCCAGTAGAAGTAGAATTAGACTGTAAATGACTGAACAGTGAGAGTAACAATTTAATACTAAATATACCTTTTCACAGATACCTACTTCTAAAGTCTGTTTGATTTGGCAGAGCCTTAGGAATGTTAGTACATGGTAGACCAGGTGTGAGATATTCAATCTAGCTTTAGATGCCTATGGTTGCAGCTCTAGGAAGAGATTTTGGTTGGTGACTGAGACTGAGGGTTCATGACCATTTATTAATTATTTTATCTTGGAGTTGGTTTCTGCCCTGCCCCAGAGCAGGGTTCAAACCTCATATTTGCTTTAGGGTTATCTTGCTCTTCTAAGATGATCTGGTGCTAGGCTGTATCCCTTAGGGTGACCACAAAATTGTACTCTCCTTACTCTGATTTACTCTGTAAATCACTATCAAGAACATGGGGTGCTGAGGTAGGAGAAGAAAAGCAAATGTCATTTGATAGAGCTGGACAATATTTAGTTAATAAAAATCAAGTGCATTAGAATTATGTGGCATAAAAGAATTTAGAAAGAGAGCAGCTGTATTGGGTGATTAGAAATTGATACAGATTAGAGACCTACAGCTTTCATATAAGCATTCTCTACTGGGTGATTGCAGTGTTAAGAAACTATGATTAAACATGTTCTTACTTAAAATTATTTAATCTTTAGCCAGTGTTTAACTGTTGACTCTAGTTTTGCATAGTTTAGTTTGTTTTGTTTTTAACCAGGGGAGTTAAATGATACATGTTTCTAGAATTTTTTTTTTTTGCTGCTTTTCTTTAATATGCCTCAGCATTAAGATGTCCTTAAGAATATTGCATTATATCATAAGAGTCTGACTATGGAAGGAATGCAACCATATTACAGTGAGTAAATTTTTCATGACTGCAGCCCATGGATGTTAAATTAAAATGACAGCTTCTTGGATTTGGTTGCAGTGTAAAATTGTGACTCAGAATACTAGATTCATAGACGGGGGTGGAAAGACAACAATTAAGATACTTATTATGAGAGGCAGAAAATGTTTTGCATGCTTTATTAGGGAGAGACAAGAATTTTGAGTGTAGTTTTGCATCATTTATTAATGGTAGAACCACTTTATTGAAATGAATTAGGTGTGGAATTTGTGCCATTTCACCTTCATTCATTCAGCTGGAATATAGGAGGATTGGTGATTAAATTAATTGTTGACTGCATTTTTACCAGGGAACACTTAATTGGCAGTCCCAATCATTGGACTTTACAGCCATGGAAGGTTGTAGCATAACTGCCCATGTTGTATGCATATGTGTTTACTGAAATGTAATATTTAAAAAAATCCAAAAAGAAATGCAATTTACATGCAATAACATGTACCAATTTTAAACACAGAGTTCAATGTTCAGTCACTCTAATAAATATATGTCTGTACAATCAGATTTATATATTTATATTTTGACTGTGCAGTCAAGATAGAGGATATTTCTGTGAGCCCAGGAAGTTACCTGTGCCCCTTTCCAGTTACTCCTTCCCTGTGCTCTCACCAAAGGCAACCACCAACCTGCTTTCTATCACTATAGATCAGATTTTTCTTTTCTAGAGTCTCATATGTCAGGAATCACTCAGCAGGAATTCCTTTGTGTTTGGCTTCCTTTCCGCAGTATGATGTTTTTAAGATTCAGTCCTGAACATGAGACCATTCTCATTTAATGTAAATCTCAGTATAGTTGGATTTAATTTACCACTTTGATATTTGTTTCTCTTTGGCCTGTTTTTTTCCCTTCTTTCAGGCCTTCTTTTGAATTGAGTGTTTTATTTTTTATGATTTCTTTTTACCTCCACTATTAGCTAATTAAATATGCTTTTTTGTTTAACTGATTTTAGATTTTGCTTTAGGGTTTACAATTTACCTATTTAACATGGGTTATTTCAAATAATTCCATCTCAGGTATAATGCCAGAACCTTACAACTGTGTACCTCTCAAATTTAATTCTATTATTTTGCCTCCCAAATTTGATTCTGTGATTATCATCAAGTTTACTTCTGTATATATTATAACCTATGAAATAGTATTATTTTTATGTAGGTAGTCAATTATGTTATAAATAAGAAATAAGAAAATAAAAATAAGAAAAAATCTTATATTTATTGACATGTTTAGCACTTTTTGTGCTCTTCACTTCTTTTTGTGGATGCAAGTTTTTATCTGGTATCATTATTCTTACTCCTGAGGAAGTTTTTTCCTTTTAAATATATTGTAGTACAGATTTACTGGTGATAAATCCCTCAGATATTGTTTGTCTAGTAATGTCTTTATTTTGCCTTTGTTCTTGGACAATTTTTTTTTGCTTGATTTAGAGTTCTAGATTGAGAGGTTTTTTCCCTTAGCACTTTATTTTATTTTAAACATCATTTTTTTTTTTTGAGTCACAGTCTTACTCTTTTCACTCAGGCTGGAGTGCAGTGTCATATTCACGTCCACTGCAGCCTCCACCTCCTGGGCTCAGGCGATTCTTATGCCTCAGCCTTCCAAGTAGCTGGGTCTACAAAGCATGTACTACCACACCTGGCGAATTTTTTGGATTTATTGTAGAGACAAGGTCTCACCAGTTGCCCAGGCTGGTCTTGAACCCTGGGCTCAGACAGTCTTCCTGCCTCTGCCGCTCAAATTGCTGGGATTTGACTGAACTACCGGGCCCTGCTCTAGCCCTTTAAAGATTTTATTTCGGCCTGGTCTGTACTGTGGAAGGCTGAAGTGAGAGGATTGCCTGAGCTCATGGGTTCGAGACCAACCTGGGCAACTTGGCAAGACTTCATATCTACAATAAATAAAAAAATTAGCCTGGCGTGGTAGTGCATGCCTGGAAGGCTGAGGTGGAAGAATCGCCTGAGCCCAGTGGGTTGAGCTGGGGTGGCGGTAAGCATGCTACTGTACTCAAGCCTGGGCGATGGAGTGAGACTCCGACTCAAACAAAACAGAACAATAAAAACTGTTTTTCATTGTTTTCTGGCCTGTGGAGTTACTCTTTCCATGTAATGTATCTTTTTTTTCTTGAACTATTTTGAAGATCTTTTTGTTGTTCTTACTAGTTTTACGTAATTTGATTATGACATTCCTTGTTGTTAGTTTTTTTTGGGGGGGTTATCCTGGTTTGGGTTCACTGAGCCTTTTGGATATTTGAAAATTTTCTGCTATTATTCAGATATTTTTTCTGTCTTCTTTCCTCACTTTCTATGACTCCAATTATATATATGTAGATGGCTTGATATTGTCCCATAGGTCACTGATGCTCTGTTTATTTTTATTCAGTCTTTGTTTTCTCTGTGCTTCAGTTACTATAGATTAAGTTGCTGTGTCTTGAAATTTAGCAATCTTTTCTTCTGAAGTATTCTGCTACGATTAATTATTCAGATACTTTTTCCTGCTATTTTGTGGTTAATTTGTCTAGCTTTATATTTCAGATATTATATTTTTCATTTATAGAAGTTCTTTTTTGGCTTTTTTATGTGTTATGTTTCTTCAACATATGTATTTTAAAACACTTGGAAATAGTTATAATGACTTCATATCCTTGTCTGATAATTTTATCATCTATGTCATTTTGGATGTCATATTACTGGTTAATTTTTCTTCTGGTTATGTTTTATATTCTATATTTTCACACTTCTGGCATTAAAAAAATAAATTATGGGCATGGTTAATGCTTTCCTGTTTTGCATTTAGATTTTGTTTTCCTTTAGAAAGCATTTGGCTGGGTTCTGGCGGGCAGTTATTTGCAGATTTGTGAAGAACCCTTTACTGAGTAGCTTCCTCTTTTGGGGGCTCTACCGTGCTACCTTCAACCACCTCAGTCTCCCTAACTCTGACCACTGACCTTCCAACTCAGCCAGACCTCTGTGCTGTTTGGGATTTCTCTCTGTGCTTTATGGCCCAGAATATTTCTAGAAGGCAAAAGGTCTTAAAGGTAGAGCGGCAGAACAACCATAGGTCTCACTTCATTTTTATCCCTTCTTCCAGGCAACATACTTATGTGTGACCTATTGTTCAATTTCTAACAGTCATTTAATATATTTCATTCAGTTTTCTGGTTGTTGTGGCAGAGTACAAATGTCTTCTCTGTTACTACATGGCCCAAAATGGAAGCCACTACTGGCTTTAATATAGCTCATAACGCTTTTGAGGGTGTGGCAAATAACATATAAGTATACCAAATGTAGTGTTTATAAAGATTGATTCTGAGTAAAAGTCTGTGAAGATAGTCTGATCTTTTCTTGTTTCCTTAACTTCCCTTTTTTTTTTTTTTTTTTGAGTCAGAGTCTCTCTTTCAGGCTGGCGTGCACTGGCACGCTCACAGCCACCACAGCCTTGATCTCCTGGGCTCAGGCAATTCTTCTGCCTCAGCCTTTCAAATAGCTGGATCTACAGGCGTGTGCTACCATGCCCAGCTAATTTTTTGATTTATTGTAGAGACGTGGTCTTGCCAAGTTGCCCAGGCTGATTTCAAATCCCTGGGCTCAGACAATCCTCTCGCCTCTGCCTCCCGAAGTGCTGAGATTACAGGCGTGAACCACCACACTGAGCTAGTCTCCAGTGTTTTATGGTAATAGACTAGAAGTCAGATGATTCAATATAATATACCATATACAGTAAAGACTGGAGCTGGAAAGGTTTAATCTTGGCTACTGACTTGTGTGTGTCTTTAGAAATATTCAAACTATTCAAATATCCATTTATTCCTCTGTGAAATGAAGGAAGCATATTAGATTGCCCCAAGATCTGAAGTCTTATTCGGTTGTAAAATTCTATGCTTCTATATTATGTCTATAAATATTACTGAAAGCTGAATGCTCTGAAACCAGTTAAGCATTGTTTAAAAATGAAGAATCTAGGTTCTGGCTCCAGCAAAGTTTGCTCCTAATTTGATCTAGTTAAATAATAAATCAGGATGAAAACAGTATTAAAGTATTGGATTTTATAGTACAAAGGGCATTTATTCATAAATATTGCACACTCTATCAGTGTTTTATGCAAATAGATGGTAAAATGCTATTGTGATATCTATGGGTTTTCATAGAACCTCATTTGGAAACAGCTTCCTGCAGAGAGAGGCATAACTGAATATATAGATATTAAGTTTGTAATCCCCATTAAAAATTCTCACCCAAGTCCTTTAAAATATTAACTATTTTTGATTATGTAAAACATGCACTTAGTTCCAAATATGAAAGGTACTAAAGGAAATGCAATGAAATGTGTTTATTTTCTTACAACATCACCCCAGCCTTCAGCAGTCTAACTTCTGTACAGAACTCCTGCCCAGAGGCAACACTCATTACCAATTTCTTGTTTGTACTGCCACATATATTCTGTGCATATAAAGATATACATAATGTTAAAATTAGATATGTGTACAACTATACATATATTGAATGGCATATTACATATGTTATTCTGTCCTGTATTCTTTTTTCTTTCTATATCTTAATTATTTTTATTTTATAGTCTTAGGCAACAGGGTCTTGCAATGTTGTCCAGGCTAGTCTTGAACTCTTGAGTTCAAGGGGTCCTTCTGCTCAGTCTCCTGAGTAGTTGGGATTACATGGCATGTGTCACTGCACCGTACATCAATAGGGGCTTTTTTTTGTTTGTTTATATGATTGTATGTTTTTGTTTTTTCTATCTGTTTGTTTCTCTGTTTATTCGTTAGTTGGTATGCCTGTCTGTTTTCTCTCTTCTCATCTTTCTCCACCTTCTTTCTTCTTCCTCCACCTTTTTCCATTCTTTTCCTTTTTCCTATCTCATTTTGCCTTCAGGGGGCAAACATACACCCCCACTGCATGGACAGATTATAAGGCGGGGGAAGTGGGATCCAGGGGGCCTGTACACCCTCAGCAGATACTAGGATCTACAGATAGCTTCTGAATCACAGTACCCCCCTTAATTAAATCTCAAAATTGCAAAAAGACCCAACCCCCATCCCCAGTTCATCTTCAAAATTGAACAAAGCCAGAGGACCTACATAAGGAAGAATAGGAGACTGAGCAAACAGAAGTAAAAGCTATTCCCACCCCCATCACTGAACAATAGAATTAAAGAAGAGGTTTAAAAAAAGGTGGCGGGGAGTAAAACCTACACAAATGAAGGAAAACTAAAGGAAGAATATAAGTCCCATATAGACTACTGGGAGGACAACTGAGAATACAGACTTTAGAATTCAATGAAGAATTCTAAGAATGACTGGTCTCAAACCACAATCTCAGATATCAAGATATTAATAGAGAGAATAAATAGAAATGAGGAAAGACAAAAGGAAAGAATAAAGGAGTTGATAACTGAGATAACAGCAGTAAAGAATACAGTGAATGAAATTAACAGCAAACGATAAGCATGGAAAGCAGAATTAACCAAGCTGAAGAAAGGAGCTCAGATTGCTCAGATCTTGAGGACCAAAATATGGAACTAACCCAAACTGTTAAAGACATAGAAAAGAGCCGGGCTCGGTGGTTCAGCCTGTAATCCTGTGCTTTGGGAGGCTGAGGTGAGTGGATTGCCTGAGCCTG
>CAUYQG010050332.1:0-33173 GCA_963574415.1 Tarsius wallacei | reverse complement strand
AGTGCAGTGGCCGCTCCCGGCCACCGTAGCCTCGACCTGCTGGGCTCCGGAGATCCTTCCGCCTCAGCCTTCCGAGTAGCCGGAACTACAGGCTCCAGCTACCACGCCCCGGCTAATTTTTTTATTTTTACTGTAGAGATGCGGTCTCGCCAAGTTGCCCAGGCGGGTCTCGAACCCACGGGCTCAGGCAATCCACTCACCTCGGCCTCCCAAAGCGCGGGATTACAGGCTGAGCCACCGAGCCCGGCCCAGACTTAGGCTTTTTAAAACTAATAATATAAAACTATTTGTTTATTGTCTGTTTTGCCCTCTAGAAGGCAAACTTAATGAGGCAAAATTTTTTTGTTGTTGTTCTTTTCTTCCTTTTTCTTTTCTTTTCTTTTTTTGAGACAGGGTCTCTGTGACCCAGGCTGGACTGCAGCGGCATGATCATGGCTCACTGCAGCCTCAAACTCCTGGGCTCAAGTGATCCTCCCACCTCAGCCTCCCAAAGCACTGGGATTGCAGGCATGAGCCACCACGCCTAGCCTGACATTTTGTTTTCTTTGCTGTTATATCCCCAGGATCTGGCTTAATAGATATTTGTGGAATGAATAAATAGATTAATGAATTTTATCTAACCTTCAGTCATTCATTTTACAAATACATATTTAATTTGTTTTATATGCTACATACTGTGTTAGAGGTACAGTGGTAATCAAAATAGACATAGTCCTTGCCTTCAAAGAGCTTTCTAGGAGTGGTAAGGTAACAAACATAAAATAAACATACTATACATATGTAAAATCATGAAGAATTTTGCAGAAAGGAATACCAAGAAACAGTTTAATTTCCAGGTATTTGTGAGTTTCCCAAACTTTTTTCTGGCTTTTGATTTTTTAATTTCATTTTGTTTTGGTTGGTAAGCATACCTTGTATTATATCAGTCTTACAAAATTTATTAAGGTTTGTTTTATAGCCTAGCATATGGTCTATCCTGGAAAATGTTTTATGTGTACTTGAGAAGAATTTTGTTGTTGTTGGGTGGAGTGTTCTATAGATACCTGTTAAGTCTAGTTGGTTTATAGTGTTGTTCAAGTCTTTTAGTTCCTTGTTGATCCTCTGTTTATTACTACAGTGAGGTATGGAAGTCTACTATTATATTGAACCGTCTATTTTTTCCTTCATTTCTGTCAGTTGTTGCTTTGTGTATTTTGGTGCTCTATTGTTAGGTGCATATATGTTTATAATTGTTAATCTCTTCCTGATGGATTAATGCTTTTGTCATTATGAAATGACCCTCTTTATTTCTAGTAACATTTTTTGCTTTAACATCTATTTTGTCTGATGTTAACATAGCCATTCTACCTTTCTTGTAGTTGCATGATTCATCTTTTACTATTCATTTATTGTATCTTTGCATTTGAAGTATCTCTCCTGTAGACAGCTTATACTTGGAATATGCTTTTTAATCCAGTCTGACAATATCTGGCTTTTGATTAAATTAATTCACTCACATTTATTTTTATTATTGCTAGAGTAGTAATTACGTCTGTTATTCCATTCTACTTTTCTATGTCTGTATGACTTATCTCTATTTGTTCCTCTGTTCCTACTTTACTGCTTTTGTATTTAGTCATTAAGTGAATATTTTCTAATGTAGTATTTTTGTGATTGATCTGGAGCTTATCATATACATCTTCATTTATCAGAATCACCTTCAAATTTAATTCCAGCAATATTACTATTATTTGACTGTATGCCCCAAAAGTTCATGTGTTAGAGACTTAATTTCTAATGCAACAGTGTTGGGAGATGAGGCCTAATTAAAAATGATAGGATTTAGCCAGGCATGGTAGTGCGCATCTGTAGTTCCAGCTACTTGGAAGGCTGAGGTGGAAGGATCGCCGGTTATGAGGGTGGAGCCCTCATGAGTGAATTAATGTTGTTATCATGGGAGCAGGTTAGTTATTGTGAGGGGGGTTGTTATAAAGTGAGTCTGGCTCCTAGTGCCTCTGTCTGTGTTGTGCTCATTTCTGCTTCCCACCTTCCATATCAGATGACCCTCTCTAGAAGCCGGCGCCATACTCTTGGACTTCCCAGTCTCCACTATCGTGAGCCAAATAACTTCTGTTCCTAACCCTTAACTGTACTCCGCAATTTTAAAATAAAAAAATATATAATTTAAAATAATAAAAATAAATTTTAAAAACTTATATTGTTTATACATTAGCTAGTCTGTGGCATTCTATTATAACAGAAAATGGACTAAGAGATATATAGAATCATTACTGTACTTCTATATAGCTCTGTTTCTTCCCTCCCCTTTTGTGGTATTATTGTTCTAGATATTATATCTATTAATGTCACACACCCAACAACAATACATTGTTATAATTATTACTTTACCTTCTATAGTCATTTTCTTAGCCCAATACAATGATGCTTCCACCTACCTGCTTTATGCTGTTATTGGCAAAAAAAATTACACGTATATTGCATTCCTATATCTTATAGGCCCAGCATTGCATCATATACATATTATTTTATACAATTGCTTTTTAAATTGTGAAGAGGGGAGAAAAGTATGCTTTTGTACTGTTTTTTAAAATATGTGTAATTACATAGTTAGCTTTACTAACACTCTTTTTTTTATGTGGAGTTGAATTGTCTAGGGACACTTGCTGAAGAACTTCTGTTAGTATTTCTTGTGAGGCATGTCTGCTGACAACAGAGTCTCTCAGTTTTGTTTGAGAAAGTTTTTATTTCACCTTCATTTTTGAAAGATATTTTCTGGATATTGGATTTTTGGTTAACTGTTTTTTTTTTCCTATGCTTACTTTAACTATATATGTCATTACCTTCTGCTTTCCATTATTTCTGTTGAGAAATCAGCTGTTAATTTTATTGGGGTTCCTGTTTGAAGTGATGAATTGTGTTTCTCTGTTTTCAGGATTTTCTCCTTGTCTTTTGACCTTCATCATTTTTACTACAGTGTTTTTGTTTGTGGATCTCTTTGTGTTTATCCTAGTTGGAGGCCTTTGAGCTTCCTACATGTGTAGATTATTGTTTTTCAATAAATTAGAGAAAGTTTTCTACCATTATTGATTTGAATATTTTTTTTTTCTGCTCCTTTCTCTCTCTCCTTTCCTTCTGGTACTCTCATTATGCATATTTGGTGCCCTTGATGGTGTCCCACATATCTCTGAGGCTCCATTCTTTTTTTTCCTCTCTCTCTGTTTTCTGCTTATATAATCAATGTCAATGTGTCTTCAAGTTAATCAATTCTTTCTTTTGCCCATTCATATCTATTGTTGAGCTCCTCTAGTAAATTTTTAATTTTAGCTATACTTTTCAATTCCAGAGTTCTCATTTTTTTTTCAAAATAATTTTTAAAATCTCTTTATTGATATTCTCAATTTGAAAAGACCCTGTCATCATACGTTTCTTTACTTCTTTTATTGTGCTTTTCTTTATTTCTGTGAGCATACTTATAACGCCTATTTTGAAGTCTTTTTCTATTAAATTTGACATCTGGTCTCACAGACAATTTGTGCCCTGTGGATCATACTTAAGTGTTTTTTGGTTTGGTTTGGTTTTTTGCATACATTATTGGAAACTGGACATTTTAGATAATATATTGTTGTAATTCTGGGTATTGATTCTTCCTTTCTGGAGCTTGCTATTGTTATTTGCTTGTTTAGTTTTTAGTGACTGATTATTATTTTAGTGAAGCCTATTTCCCTTCTACAGTGTTAAGCCTCTGATGTTGCCCCTCAGGGAGGTACAGCTCTGGGTATGCTCATGGATGATTGCTCAGTTGTTTTCAACAATGCCCTGGGGAGTAGATTTCTCTATAGACAAATCCAACCAAACTGTAACTTCTTTGAAGCAATCATTTCTGAAGTCTGGGTTTGATATTTGTTCTAACCCCAAGAGGGCTCTTCTCAGTGGTCTTATTCCTTGATTGTGTCTTGCAAACTGGTTGGCCTACAGTCTAAGCTGTTTCTTCATCAAATCCTTTAATCTGTCTTTCACCATAACCTGTTCTTGAAAGCACCATTAGGTTTGAACTTCTCCATACTCCTTTGCAAACAGAGTCAGGTTCTTTGGAAAGAGATTAGGAGCTGTCTGTTTTATGGCTGGCCTCGCTTCTCTCCCTCCCCCACCCCAGCCCCGCAGAATCTCTGAGCCAGGACTGTGTTCCTGATAGACCACATGTAAAGTTAAATTTTGTCATGTCATTTATTAAATACATGAAAACATCCCAACTGCAGTTTTTAAATTTATATACTAGACCTAAACAAATCAGGATCTAGAACTGGGGCCCAGGCATGTGTGTTTTGAGACTTCTTCGTGTCTTTATATACACATCCTTGGTTAAGAAATCTGCGTCAGAGAAACTCACTAAATATTATTGCTGAGGAGGACTTGCTTGTAAATCTTTTTTGAGGTTATCCAAGCTGCCCCTAAACTGACTGGTCCTTTGTATTTTTTAATTTTCTCACTGGAACAGATTCAAAATCCAACTCCAAGACTGGCCCTTTTTACATCTGCATTTTCCTTTATTTCTTCAAAGAAGCCTGTATAATCTTGACTAGGGAGTTTTATACTTGTCTGGTTTTATGATGTCTGTATTAATTTTTTTATCTTGCAGGTGAAAATGAGTTCTTCAGTAAGAAGAAAAGGCAAGCCAGGCAAAGGAGGTGGAAAAGGGTCTTCTAGAGGAGGAAGAGGAGGCAGGAGTCATGCTAGTAAATCTCATGGGAGTGGTGGCAGTGGCAGTGGCGGTGGTGGAGGTGGCGGTAATAGAAAGGCTTCCAGTAGAATTTGGGACGATGGAGATGACTTTTGTATCTTCAGCGAATCAAGGCGCTCATCCAGCAGGTTAGTATACGCTTTGAATTTTCAAATATAGAAATGGTGTCAGTCCCTAATGTATGGGACGGATGGCTGAGAGAGGAAAAAATGCCAAGTGATTCTGGTCAAGTTCATTGTAACTCTTATTTTAAAACCTCCTCTTTGTCGCCTTTTCTGAAGGCATGATGGTAAATGACAGCTTGTGTGTGTGTGTGTGTGTGTGTGTCTAGGTTGAAATCTGAAGTTAACTTTAACTTCTACATGACACTGAATTGCTATACCCAATGTTACTAGGAAAGTAAATACTGGAAATGGTGAGAGTAGAAAAAGTTATTTTAAGTATTCCTTAGGCATCGTAGGTTAAGGTTAAAAGTGAACAACCAAAAGTGTAATGTGGCTATAGTCTATTTTTTCTAGTTGATGAGCTATGCATTTTCCAGCCAGATCAGCCATGAACTGATGGTGTTTCATGTGGTGACCAGGAACGTATGTCATATGGGTTCTCTCATATTTTTTTTTAATTTTTTAAATTTTTTATTTTATTTTATTTTATTTTTGAGTTGGAGTCTCACTCCGTCGCTCCGACTAGAGTGCAGTGGCTGCTCCCGGCCACCACAGCCTCGACCTGCAGGGCTCTGGCAATCCTTCCGCCTCAGCCTTCCAAGTAGCTGGAACTACAGGCGCGCACTACCACGCCTGGCTAATTTTTTTGATTTATTGTAGAGATGAGGTCTCGCCAAATTGCCCAGGTGGGTCTCAAACCTGCGGGGTCAGGCAATTCACTCACCTCAGCCTCCTAAAGCACGGGATTACAGACTGAGCCACCAAGCCCGGCCTCTCATATTTTTTTTAAACTAATGAATAAACTTTGGGAAGTCTGGTAATTCTAATGAGTATTTAATAAAAGCACCGGGCACAGTGACTCATGCCTGTAATCCCAGCACTTTGAGAGGCCGAGGCAAGAGGATTGCCTGAGCCCAGGGATTTGAGACCAGCCTGGACAACTTGGCGAGACCTCATCTCTACAATAAATTAAAAAATTAGCTAGGTATGGTGGCATGTGCCTGTAGTTTCAGCTACTTGGAAGGCTGAGGCAGAAGAGTCACCTGAGCCCAGCAGGTTGAGGCAGTGGTAACCCTGAGTGTGGCACTGCACTCCAGCCTGGGCAGCAGAGTGAGACTTTGACTCAAAAAAAAAAAAAGATATTGCTATTTCATGTTGTGCAGTGTAAGTACAGTCAGGTATCACTTAACAATGGGGATACATTCTGAGAAATGCATCATAAGGCGATGTCATCATTGTGCAAATGTCATAGAGTGTATTTATATAAACCTAGATAGTAGAACCTACTACATACCTAGGCTATGTGGCCTAGTCTATTACTCCTAGCATGGTACTGTAATGAATACTGTAGTCAGTTGGAACACAGTGGCAAGTATTTGTGTATTTAAACAGTAAAACATAGAAAAGGTACAGTACAAATACAGAATAAAAGATAAAAAATGGTACGCCTATATAGGCTACTTACCACGAATGGAACTTGTGGAACTGGAAGTTGCTCAGGGTGAGTCCATGAGTGATTGTGAATGAACGTGAAGGCCTAGGACATTACTGTTCACTACTATCAACTTTATCAACACTGTACACTTAGGCTACACTAAATTTATACAAAAGGTATTTTTCTTCAGTAACAAATTAACTTGCTATTTAAAAAACTTTTTAGCTCTTATGGAATAACAGTTCAAAATACAAACATTTTATAACTGTACAAAATATTTTCTTTTTTTATGCTGTAAGTGTTTTTCTATTTTAAAAGCATTTTATTTTACATTTTAAACTTTTTTGTTGAAAACTAAGACACAAGCACACACATGAGCCTAGGCCTACATAGTGTCAGGATATTAATATCACTGTCTTCATGGGCAGTAACGTATGGAGCTGTCATCTCCTGGGATAGCATCCCTTCTTCTGGAATACCTCCTGCAGGACCTGCCTGAGGCTGTTTTACAGTTTACTTTTTTTTTTAATAAGTAGAGACTACAAATGATGAAAAGTATACTATAGTTGGCCCTCTGTATTTGTAGGTTCCGCATCCATGGATTCAACCAACTGTGGATCAAAAATATTCAGAAAAAATGGATGGTTGTGTCTGTACTAAACACATATAGACTTTTTTCTTTTCGTTATTCCCTAAGCAATACAGTATAACACCTATTTATGTAGCATTTACAATGTTTTCAGTATTATAAATAATCCAGAGATGACTCAAAGTATATGGGATGACATGTGTAGGATGTATGCAAATACTACCCCATTTTATAGTATGGACTTGAGCGTCTGTGGATTTTGGTACCCTGAGTGGGTTCCTGGAACCAGTCCCCCTCAGAATAGCAAGGGATGACTATAGAGTAAATGCACAAAGCAATAACATAGTTGTTTATTTTTATCAAGCATTGTGTACTGTACATAATTGTATGTCGTGTACTTTTATATGCCTGGCAGCACAGTGGGTTTGTTTATACCAGCATCAGCACAAGCACTTGAGTGATGTGTCACACTGTGATGTTATGACAGTTATGATGTCACTAGACAATAGAAATGCTTCAGCTCCATTGTTATCTTATGGGACCATCATTGTATGAGGTCCAGCAATTAGGTTTATGAACCATCCTGGGAAAAGTGCTGTGTATCTCATTGCTGAATATCACTGTGGTCACCTTTGAAGTACTCCCCTTGGGAAGCTATGCAGTGATGCCAGCGCCTAGTCTCCCCATCAAAGCAATTTTGGAACTCTTTTTCTGGAATGGCCATGAGAGCTGTCATTGTTATTTATTGAGGGCTGACAATTAAGTTCTCAGACTTGCCACCATGTGCTTATGTTGACAGCATTGTACAAATAACTATATTGGAACACCCTACTCACCTGATTTGGCTCTCAGTGACTTTTTTCTTTACCCGAAGATAAAGGAAATATTGAAAGGAAGACATTTGAGGCCAGAAAATGGAATCCTTGAGTGGTTGGGTTTTAACTTAAGACACTAACACCCCGCATATTCTCACTCATAAGTGGATCCTGAACATTCATCATAATACTACAAGAAAGGGACGTGCAGTAGCAGGGGATGGGGAGGGAGGAAGGGACAAGGAGAGGAACATAATATCACTAAGGGTACCTGATCCCAAACCAGACAAAGTGAGGACCAATGGGAGGCCCAAATTTCACATGTATGATGACCAGTTATGTACCTAATCCTGAATTATGCCCCACGTCTTTAAAATACAAGCAAAAAATACATTATTTTTAAAAATTAAAAGAAAGGAAAACATTTGATGACATTCAGGACATTAAGGGTCATATGATGCCAGCTCTGCTGGCCATTCCAGAAAAAGAGTTCCAAAATAAACAGAGTTCTAAGACTGGATGAAATGTAATAGAAAAGATATCCCGGGGCACTCTGGGTTTTAAAGTTAAGAGAATTTGGAATGGTCTCAACACAAAGAAATGATAAATGTTTGAGGTGATAGTTATCCTCATTTCCTGATTTGATCGTTACACATTGTATGCATGTGTCAAAATCTCACATGTACCTCATAAAAATACACAATTATGATGTATCAATAAATTTTTTAAATTAAAAAAATAGATAAAGCTAAGAGAGAGTACAGGAAATAAACCAAGGGGATTGAGAAGGAGTTGCCAAGAAATTAAGTAAGAGGAAAACTAAGGGTGTGACTTTTGGAAACCAAGGAATAAAAGTTTTCGAGGAGAGTATTCAGTCAGATTGAATTGGATACTTACGGGGAATACACCATTATTTAAACAAACAAACCCTGTTCTGATAGGTCAAGAAAAACGTACTGAGAATTGTCTGTTGGATTTGGCAATGTGAATACCATGGGTAACCTTGACAAGAGCTGTATTGGCACAGTTGATGGGGAGGAAACCCTGACTGGAGTTTGTTAGTGCATTTCAGAGAGAAGAGGAAAGAAAGTAGAGAGAGACGATGATTTTGATCACCTATTTGAGGCGTTTCACTGAAAGGGGTCATGGGGGGAGGAGGTATGGGCAGTAGCTCTAGGGAGACATGCAGTCAAGGGAGGATTTGGTTTGGTTTGATTTTTTTTTTTTTTTTTTTGAGTTGGAGTCTCACTCTGTGGCCCAGACTGGAGTGCAGTGGCATGCTCCCGGCCACTGCAGCCTCGACCTGCTGGGCTCCGGCGATCCTTCCACCTCGGCCTTCCAAGTAGCTGAAACTACAGGCGCGCGCTACCACGCCCGGCTAATTTTTGATTTATTGTAGAGATGAGGTCTCGCTAAGTTGCCTGGGTGGGTCTCGAACTCACGAGCTCAGGCAATCCACTTGCCTCGGCCTCCCAAAGTGCTGGGATTACAGGCTGAGCCAGCGAGCCCAGCCTGGTTTGATTTTTAAGGGTGGCAGGCATTCTGTGGCTTGTCTGAGTGCTGTTGGGAGTGATCCGGTGAAGAGTGAAGAACTGACCATGGAAAGGTGGAAAGCCCAGTGCTGGAATGACTTCCTTGAAGAGATGAATGAGACTGGGCTATAGAATACGAATGGAAGGATTGACTTGAAGACAAAGGATGCTTCTTCCTTGGTAACAGGAAGGAAGGCAAAGGGTGGGGGTAGACAGATGAGTGGGGGATAAGATGTGAGACTTTTCCCCCCTGTTTTACTAATCATGAAGAAATGATCAGACAGATCCAAACTGAGAATTTCTAAAAGACAGTGGGCCCGAGCTCTTCAAATAGTCAATGTCAAGAAAGAGGGGAACTGTTCTAAATAAAAGGAGTTTGAAAAAAGAGGTAACAGAATTTTTTTTCATTGGCTACTCAGTCAAAAAATCTTTAAAGGACACAGTTGAAGCAATTAGGAAATTTGAATTGGACTACATATTAGATGATATGACTGTATCAATATTAGATATCTTGAGAGTGATAATGGTATTGTGGTTATGTAAGAGTTTATCTCTGTTCCTAGGACACACAGGCTGAAGTATTTAAGGGTGAAGATGATGTCTACAGCTTACATTCAGATGGTTCAGCAATGTATGTATATACATTTGTAGAGAGAAGAGCATATATGTAGTCATATATGTATGAGAGAGAGATAGGACGAAAAGCATGTGTTAGCAATTGGTGAATCTAGGTCAAAGGTGTTTATTTCCGTACCTTCCACATTTTTCATAACAAAAGTTAGGGGAAATGAGAGATTTGGGGTAACTAAATCTCTTTTCAGAAATTGCAACTAAGTGGTTAAAAACCACAGCTGACTGTGTTTTCTCCTTTGCTACCTAGTCTTGCAAATGTAAATGTGTGGTTCTTTTCAAAGTCTCAGTAATATGTTGAATTCTTTTAAATATGGGAAATTTGTCTTCCATTTCCCTAGATTTGTGAAAATATATGATGAAACATTCCAAAAGAAAAAAATAATAATGAATAAAGGTAAATTTTAACCAGGAGTGGTGACTCATGCCTGTAATCCCAGCACTTTGGAAAGCCCAGGCAGAAAGATTGCTTGAGCCCATGAGTTTGAGACTAGTCTGGACAACATAGATAGATCTTGTCTCTACAAAAAAATAAACTTTGCCAGGTGTGGTGGTGTGTGCTTGTAGTCCCTACTACTTATGAGGCTGAGGTGGAAGGATCATCTGAGTATAAGGGGTTGAGGCTGTGGTGAGCTGTGATCATGCCACTGCACTCTAACCTGGGCTACAGAGTGAGTTGAGATGCTGACTCAAAAGAAAAAAAGTTAAACTTTAGAACTCATTATTTTAAATATTAAGAAGAGACCCTAAAAAAATCCAAATTTCAACAATGAAAGATTGGTGAAGTAAATTCAATACATCTATATCTACATGTAACTATTTAAAATTAAGTTACAGGAGAACATTTATTTTTAGGGAGATGTCAGCGCTATTTTAAGAAGAAAATTATAAAAGATTATGTATGCTGTGAAATTTTATAAAATACATATGTGAAAAAGAATAATGTGATTTGGGGTGACTTTTGTTTTTCTTCTTTGTCCTTTTCCACAGTGAGCATGCATATTATTATTTATTTGTAATCAGGAAACAATGATAATTTGGGTGTCTTAGAAATAGGGTCTGATATTTACAAGTAAGATAAAATTCAATTGTTTTCAGATCGGGTACTTAATGTAGTATGAAATAAATACCCCTTCGCGTGTGGCTTTTTCAAAGCCCTGTATTGCAGAGTGAGTCAGCATCAGCATTGCCTTTTCCAGAGGAGACTTGGGTTGGTGAAACCAGGTTTTATAGTTAAAAATCTGATCAATTTTTTTCTCAGCAGTCCCAATATAATGAAGTCTGGTATATACTGTAGAAAATAGCAAATCTCTTCACGTTCATTGTTATCTTTTGTGGGATATTTGACAATCCAGTTTGTGTTATGTTTATCTGGAGACCCTGAGAAGTGTGTAACTTTGCTCTTGTGTCCTCTGCAGACCTAGCAACAGTAGCACAAGCAAAGGAGAGGCTCGCCCCAAGTGGAAACCCAAAGCCAAAGTGCCCCTGCAGACTCTGCACATGACTTCTGAGAATCAAGAGAAAGTGAAAGCTCTTCTCCGAGACCTGCAAGAACAAGATGCGGATGCTGGATCTGAGTAAATTGTTTTATTTCAGTAAATCCTTATATCAAGGAAGATGTATTGATGGCATGAAGAGTCTGTGCACGTGTGGGATACTGTGTCGATACTGATCTTCTGTCTCTACAAAAAAGAAAAAGAAAAAAAAAAAAGAGGGGCCGCTGTATCCCAGCACTTTGGGAGGCTAAGGCAGGAGGATCACTTGAGGCCAGGAGTTTGAGACTAGCCTGGGCAACATAGCGAGACCCCGTCTCTAGTATTAAAGAAAAAATAATATTTAAAAATTAGTGGTCAGCCATGAACAGTTCATTTTCCATCCTACGTGCAAAGCTCTTATCTGTCTCAGATTTAAAAAAGAGGATTATGCGGGAAAACAAAAATTAAGGATAGTTTTTATTGAATGAGAGGAGAGCCAAGGTTTCTGTGGTCAAGAACACAGCTCTGGGGTTAGACTGCCTTTGGTCTCTAGTTGCTTGTTACTGTGTAACCCTAGGCAGTTACTAATCCTCTTTGAGTTTTAGAGGAGTGTCTGAAAAATGGAGATTCCAATAGTAGTTGGTAGGGTTTAAAAGAGTTAGTGCATATAAAGCTCTTAGCACAGTACCTGGCATGTAATAAATGCCTGATAAATGTTCATTGCCAACATGTAAATTAAGAGTTCACTAAAAGATTAAATCAGCCACTGACGTGTAGTCAAGATCCTATGTCCTTGACTCATTGAATTAAATTCTTTGCTAATTTTTTCTTTGAAGTGAGTAGAAATGAGTATTTAATATATGAACATGTTACCTTTGCTAGAAGAGGCATTTCTGGGGAGGATGAGGATGACGAGCCTGAGTGTTGTGATGATGAGCAGTACTGGCCAGCTGGACAAGAACCTTCCCTGGTTCCCGACTCGGAGCCTTTGGAATATGCTGGCTTGGCCTCAGTGGAGCCTCATATTCCAGAACCAACTGTCTCTCCGTTTGCAGTGCAGAAACTTTCCAGGTGATTGCTTGCATGGCTTATGGGAGGCGGGGAAGAAGCTGAAATCATGTAAACCCAACTTCCCCTCTTCGTGTAAATTCCTCTTGTGGGTTTCACCAGTGTCTAATAGTCCTCGTATTCCATTTTATAGGATGGGGGATTAAGGAGGGCTTAGTATTATCAGGGACATTCTTTCAAAGTACAAGTCCTACCCACATTTAGTTATAACTTCACATAAGCATCTTTAAATGAATTTGACCTCAGTGATGCAGTGTTTCTTTTTACCTGTCATTTTTGTCGTGTTTTGCCCTTGACAGGTATGGTTTCAGTGTTGAACGCTGTCAAGCGGTCCTGAGGATTTGTGATGGAGATGTGGGGGCATCACTGGAACATCTACTTACACAGTGTTTTTCAGAGACATTTGGGGAGAGGATGAAGATCTCTGAGGCAGTTAACCGTGTCAGCTTAGCTGAGTGTGTGGAACAGCGACAAGAAGAGGCATTTGCTCTCAAGTCAATCTGTGGAGAAAAATTTATAGAAAGAATTCAGAACAGAGTCTGGACCATTGGATTGGAACTGGAGTATTTGACAAGTAAATTCTGTAAATCCAAGCAAAGGGAAAATACAAAAAATGTACAAGAAGCTTCACATGAAATCTGTAAATTTTACCTCAAAGGAAATTGTAAATTTGGGTCAAGATGCAAATTCAAACATGAAGTACCCCCATATCAAATTGTTGGAAGAATAGAAAGAATTGTAGATGATTCTCATCTTACCGCTAATGAAGATACATCTTTTTTATATGAACTTGAAATTCGATTTTCTAAAGACCACAAATATCCCTACCAAGCTCCCCTTGTGGCATTTTATTCCACCAATGAGAATCTACCTCTGGCATGTCGTTTACATATTTCGGAGTTCCTTTATGGCAAGGCCTTGACATTTGCAGAAACTTCAGAACCTGTTGTATATTCTTTGATGACTCTTCTAGAAGAAGAATCAGAAATAATCAAATTACTAACAAATACCCATCACAAGTATAGTGTCCCTCCTGCAAACTTTCTGCCAGTACCCTCTAGGACCAGAGTAAATAATCCCACCTGTTATAAACCAGTGATTCCAAGTAATTCTTTTGTTTCAAATCAGATTCCAGAAGGTATGTAAGGCATTCATCGTGTGGAGGGCATTGTGGAGGGGGCATTCAGAATGATGGATTTAGAAGTTGAAGCTTCTAAGGCTGGTCTGGGATCACCCAGTGATCTTGAGCAAGTCCCATGGGCAAAAGGGAGTGAGAATTCCCTGAACTATAATTGTGCCTGGCTTTAATTGTAAGGCCCAGTTATGTTGCTGTGTCTGGGCTTCTAGAATAGATAGTTTGTAGTGATGAATAAGTTTGTTTGGTTGTTTGTTTTTTTATTTCAATAGCATTGGGGGGGCAAATAGTTTTGGTTATATGGTTGCATTGTATAGAGATGAAGAAGCCTGACCTTTAAGTGTAACCAACACCCCTACCTGTACACATTGTACCCAATAGGTGATTTTTCATCCCTCCACCGCTTTCCACTTCCCCCTTCTGAGTCTCCAATGCCCACTATACCATTTTCTATGCCTTCGCAGATCCTTAGTTTAGTTCTCACTTAACTGAGAACATGCGGTGTTTGGTTTTCTGTTCTGTGTTAGTTCACTTAGGATGATGTTCTCCAGTTCCATCCAAGTTGCTCATTCTTTTTGGTGATTGCGTATTACATAATGTATAGATACACCGTAATGTATAGATACACCACATTTTCATACCACATTTTCATCTCACTGAGTGAGACCCTGTCTAAAAAAAAAAAGGAATCATACAATATGCAGCTTTTTGAGACTGGCTTCTTTTACTTAGCATAATGTGTTCAAGATCCATCCATGTTCTAACATGTTTCAGTACTTCATTCCTTCTTATTACTGAATAGTACTCTATTATGTGGGACATGCAGTAATTTACTTATTGACTCATCTTTGCGTGGACATCAGTGGATCAGTTGATGGGCATTTAGGTTGATTCCACATCTGCAGTTGTGAGTTGTGCTGCTATGAACATGTGGGTGTACGTGTCTTTGTTATTGTCTTTGAGTAGATACCTAGTAGTGGGATTGCTGGATCAAATGATAGATCTACTTTTAGTTCTTTGAGAACTCACCATGCTAATTTCCATAGAGGGTATACTAATTTACACTCCCATAACAATGTACAAGTGTTTTCACCACAGTTTGTTTAACTTTATAAAATCTGAGGTTTGGAAGCCAGGCTCGGTGGCTCAGCCTGTAATCCCATGCTTTGGGAGGCTGAGGTGAGTGGATTGCCTGAGCCCGCGGGTTCGAGGCCCGCCTGGGCAACTTGGCGAGACCTCATCTCTACAATAAATCAAAAAATTAGCCAGGCGTGGTAGCGTGCACCTGTAGTTCCAGCTACTTGGAAGGCTGAGGCGGAAGGATCGCCGGAGCCCAGCAGGTCGAGGCTGCGGTGGCCGAGAGCGGCCACTGCACTCCAGTCTGGGTGACAGAGTGAGACTCCAACTCAAAAAAAAAAAAAAAATCTGAGGGTCAGAAGGACTTAGGTGCCTTCTCAAGAAAATGTTCCATGTAATTCATTTGGTTTCATATGTTTAATTCTTGTACTCTATATGGTATTACTTGCTAGTGAGTTTTTAGAGATACTTTTCTTTATATTCCATTGTCCATACCCTCCTGCCTTTGTATACTAGTCTCCCAAGATTTATTAGAGTAGAACTATCTTTATCAGTCTATAAATCCTTACATAAAGAAATGCCTGTGTAGGCTTCTAGCTTTGTTCAGAACCAGGTTTTCTGTACAGATTCTTATACCACAAGTAAACCCCTCTCAGCTCTCATCAAAGAATTCTCTTATTTGTTGTCATCTTTCTTTGAAAGAAACAAAAGTGTGTACTATTTCACAAAAGTTCCTGGGTAAATGTCAATAAGTAGACAACAGTGAAACTGTGCTGAAATGTGAATGTTGGACAGTGAGCTGGGTTCAGTTATTAGCCACCGGACTCCCAAATGCCAGCAGCTTCTAGCACCTGGGATTCAAGTATGTTCTTTGGAAAATGACAAATTATGTATCATGGACTTTTACAAAAATAGCTTTATTGAGATATAATTTATATACCATAAAAATCACCCTTTTGAAGTGTGCAGTTCAATGGTTTTTAGTATATTTACAGAGTTAGGCAACTGTGACTACCTTCTAGTTCGAGGACATTGTTACCATTCCAAAAAGAAACCCTGTACCCATTAGCAGCCTTTCCTAATTTTCCCCTTCCCCCAGCCCCTGACAACCACTAATCTGCTGTCTGTCTCTATGGATTTACCTGTTCTATACATTTCATAGAAATGGAATCATATGCAGGGAACAGTGGCTCATGCCTGTAATCCTAGCACTTTGAAAGGCTGAGGTGTGAGAATCACTTGATCCCAGAAGTTTGAGACCAGCTTGTGCAGCATAGTGGGACCTCGTCTCTACAAAAAATTAGCAAGTTATCCTGGTGTGGTGCACAGGCCTATAGTCACAGCTACTTGGAATGCTGAGGTAGAAGAATCACTTGAACCCTGAGGCTGAGACTGCAGTGAGCCAGGATGGTGCCACTATACCCCAGCCTGGGCAACAGAGTGAGACCCTGTCTTAAAAAAAAAAAAAAAAAAAAAAAAAGCAATCATACAATATACAGCTTTTTGAGACTGGCTTCTTTTTTTTTGAGTTGGAGTCTCACTCTGTCGCCCAGACTGGAGTGCAGTAGCCGCTTCCAGCCACCGCAGCCTCGACCTGCTGGGCTCCGGCGATCCTTCTGCCTCAGCCTTCCGAGTAGCTGGAACTATAGGCGCGCGCTACCATGCCCGGCTGATTTTTGATTTATTGTAGAGATGAGGTCTCGCCAAGGTGCCCAGGCAGATCTCGAACCCACAGGCTCAGGCAATCCACTCACCTCAGCCTCCCAAAGGCGTGGGATTACAGGCTGAGCCACCGAGCCTGGCTAGACTGGCTTCTTTTACTTAGCATAATGTGTTCAAGGTCCATCCGTGTTCTAACATGTTTCAATATTTCATTCCTTCTTATTACTGAATAGTGTTCTGTTATGTGGACATGCAGTAGTTTACTTATTGACTCATCATTGCATAGACATGGGTTGTTTTGTGTCACAGAATTCTGGGGACTCTTGTGAATCCCTTGAATGTAAGTTCTTTTGTTTTGGTTTTGGTTTAATAATCACCACTTACACTTGGTTAAAGTTTATTTAAGGACACATTCTAAGTTCTCTGGCAGAAGTAGTAGTGATGAAATGAATGAACGTACTTTATTCAAGCTTTAACTTTTTCTCCTTTTGACATGTTTCCTTTTGTTTCCTTCAAGTTAAAAAGGACTCAGAATCCGAGGAGGAAGCAGATGAGGATGAAGGTTCTGTCCCAGTTTTAGTAGAGAATGAAAGCTATGTGAACCTTAAGAAAAAGATGCCCAAAAGATATGACTGGCAAGCAAAGTCAGTATATGCTGAAAATAGTAAAATCTGCAAGCAGTTCCGAATAAAACAGGTAGGGGATGCTGAGGGAATGGCAGGCATTGCCTCCCTGGTGTCTGGATGATGAATGGGGAGTTGGGAGGCTATGGCCACCCTCCCGAGGATCCTTTATTTCTCTTTCACCCTGAGTGGTTAGTTTCTCCATGCTACAGCAACCTTGGATGCCTGTGCTAGATGACTTTGGAAAATCCTGTAGCTGGTAAATATCAAACATACACACAATACCAAATAGTCTCAAAATCATGTCCCTTTGGTACTGTCATGGGCAATCTGGAATGTGAAATGAATTTAGAGCTTCACATGGTGGCACGCACCTGTAGGCCCAGCTACTCAGTAGGCTGAGGCTGGAGGATCTCTTGGGCCCAGGAGTGCAAAGATGGCCAGGGCAACATAGCAAGATTCTGTCTCTAAAAGCAAACACTCAAACAAACAAATTTACATTAGAAAAATTAGTGTATAAAAAGAGAAGGATAAGGAGGAGCTCTTACCCCATTTCAAAGACTCATCAGATAAATAGTGTGCCCATGGTCACATAGTAAGTGGCAACATGGGAGTTCAAGCCAATTCTGTTTCTAAAGGACATGTTGGTTTTGCCTCATTCACACGATTATTTTAAAAAGAACTCATAGGCTGAGCATGGTGACTCATGCCTGTAATCCCAGCTCTTTGGGAAGCTGAGACAAGAGAATTGCTTGAGACCAAGAGTTCAAGACCAGATTGGGCAACATAGTGAGACCTCGTCTCTACAAAACAACAACAACAACAACAACTCATAATTGAACTGTGAGGGCAAAGAAGAGGTAGAACAACGCAAGTTGCTTAGCCAGTATGGAGGCTGGATTAAATGCTGTCTAAGTGCTCCACCAATTCTATAGTTCTGTGAGTCTGATTTTCAACACAAGTAACACATATAACATATATCTATCACATCTAGAGTGAGATACCCATACAGCAGCAAAACATATATAAATCACACTGTAAATAATAAGATGGTAGAAACAAAAAATTACATATTCAATTTGATCAGTGTGATATATTTATATAAAAAATTATATGCAGGAAAGAGGCATATTATTATAAGTTTCTTATGGTATTCAAAGTATAGCCTAAGTTTTAACAAGCAAGATAATGTTTATATCATTGGCCATTAGATGTAAAATTGACTTACATTAGTTGTAGTGATTGGCCAAAAAAGAACCCTTTTTGAGTACTTTTTCTATTATTGATTTAGGTAAACATTAAACATCTGACATTATGTC
The DNA here is from genome assembly GCA_963574415.1 of Tarsius wallacei. Classification (NCBI taxonomy): domain Eukaryota; kingdom Metazoa; phylum Chordata; class Mammalia; order Primates; family Tarsiidae; genus Tarsius; species Tarsius wallacei. The sequence continues at coordinate 14,911 of CAUYQG010050332.1, read as the reverse complement.
AAGCTGTGCTATCTGATATGGTAGTCCCTAGCCACATTTGGCTATTTAAATTTATATTCATTAAAATAAAAAGTCAATTCCTCACTGTTCACATTTCATGTGCTCAGTAGTCGCATGTGGTCAGGGATTGCTACATTGGACAGCACAGGTATGGAACATTTCCATCTACACAGAAAGTTCTGTTGGACAGTCTGTTGCTGAAACTCTGGCTAGAAGAACTGGGTTGGTGCTGTACAAAAGGGGTTTGTTTCACTTATAAGACTCTTCCGTTGAGTCAGATGTAGGAAAACTATGTGGATTGTACAGTTTATTCTGACAGATTTTCTGAGCAGCCTTCTGACTAAAGTCACCTATATCCAATCCCAACAAATCTCTGCAGTCTTTGTCTCTGAACAAATTGTTAAAGAAAGTGCAGAAGTGGGATTCTGGATCCCAGATTCAGACCTTTGTGAAAAGTGATTAAAAGTAACCCAACTGATGTCTTATCTTTGATTTATCAGGCTTCCAGACAGTTCCAGTCAATTCTGCAAGAAAGACAGTCACTCCCTGCTTGGGAAGAAAGAGAAACCATTCTCAGATTGCTGAGCAAACACCAGGTGGTTGTCATAAGTGGCATGACTGGGTAAGAATGCGGTTTACTCACTTGCGGCTTCAATCCATACACATATGGACCCTGGTCACCATAACCAGCTCTACTCCTTACAAACCGATAGCTGGTGTTACTTGCACTGTTTCCTAGCAAATATTAAATAATATTTCACAGAGGCTATTATTGCAACTTCTATATCCAAATTACAAGAAACAAACGAAACTCAGAGATTCATCTAGGAATTGATAGACTTTGCATACCTCGCCTTGAGACAATATTAAAGCAAAAGGTCTCGCTGAAGAAATTTAACGAGCCCCATATTTAAGCTTAAAGGATAGTTCTAAAACATTTAGCTTGAAGGCTTTTAATATACATTTATTCTGATTTCCTTAAAGCTTTTAATTTTTCTTTTAAGAACAACTTAAGGTGTGTTATTCTTCCTGTTTCACACTCTGTATGTTACACAAACCTATTCAGCGGAGGCAAGTTGTAGGCTTTATTTAGTTCTTTATTCAGGAGTATACAATTTTATAATTGCAAATTGATTATAATGATTAATAATAATTACAACTTAATAATTACATTTGTGCCCACACTCACTGATAGAATAGCAATCTTGAATAGTCTAGTTTATCTCTTTAACTTCCAGTCTTATTATAGCTAATTTAATACACATCAAAGGGAAAAGTATAAAATACTTTAATAATCATAAACTATTACTCGTTTTTGCTAGGATTTTTATGTTAAATTTACATTCCTAGAAATGTTTACAGACCTTAACCTGATGTCTATTCAATAGCCCTGATTTTACAAATGATACTAAACTATTGTTTGGATGCCCTGTTAATCTGAGTGCAAATTCCTGGGATTTCTCGGCTCTAGGTACTAAGTCAGTAGGTAGTTTTAGAAAATACATGAACAACTTTTATTCTAATTAACTTTATCACAGTCCTCAATGCATATGATTGCTTCTTCAGTTAACTAGCCCTTGAAAACTTCATTTCAGGACTTATTTGTTTTAACATACAGATGTGGGAAAACCACACAGATTCCACAGTTTATTCTGGATGATTCTCTGAATGGACCACCTGAGAAGGTGGCTAACATCATCTGTACCCAACCCCGACGAATTTCTGCGATCTCTGTCGCTGAACGTGTTGCTAAAGAAAGAGCAGAGAGGGTGGGTCTGACTGTGGGATACCAGATCCGGTTAGAAAGTGTCAAGGTGTGTACGCTCTGCTTATTTCCAGCTAACAGAAATGTACAATTTTTAGATATAAAGAGTCTTTGGGGTCAAGAGATCCATGGGCACTTTGGGATATATACTTTCAAGTTATTTTAAATTAATGACCATCTTCAGTAGGGCTGTAGTTCTTTTAGAAATATTTTGGTATAAGAACTCTTATTTGGGCCTGGTGCAATGGCTCACTCACAAAATAATCTCAGCTTTTTGGGAGTGGCAGGAGGATTGCTTGAGCCAGGCACTCAAGATCAGCCTGGGCAACATAGCAAGACCATATCTCTACAAAAAAAATTAGCCAGGCGTGATGGCACATACCTGTAGTCCCAGCTACTCAGGAGGCTAAGGCAGAAGGATCACCTGAGCCCAAGAGGTCAAGGCTTTGCACAACTGTACTCCAGCCTGGTAAACATAGTGAGACATTGACTCAAAAAAAAAAAAAAAAAAAAAAAAGAGAATAGAGAACTCTTACTTGGTTGTAATGTATTTTCTCTGTAAAACTTTTTATTCTTTATTGGCAGAAGTGATCTAGTAAATGCTGTTTTGCTTTTGACTCTGGGACTTAATCCATTTAACCAAATAAGGAACAGACAAATTCAGAATTAGTTTCATCACTCAGTGCCTTTTAGTGCTTTTTATGAAAATCTTCAAATTTTGATATGAAATAGAAAGGCTTTAATTGTTGCCCAGGTGCAGTGGCTCATGTCTATAATCCCAACACTTTGGGAGGCTAAGGTGGGAGAATTGCTTGAGCCCAGGAGTTTGAGACCAACCTGGCAACATAATGAGACCCTGTCTCCACAAAAAAAAAAAAAAAAAAGCTTAGCCCAGGTTCATGTCATAGTGCACACCTGTAGTCCTAGCTACTTGGGAGGTTGAAGTGGGAGGATCACTTGAGCCCAGGACTTTGAGGCTTCAATGAGCTATGATTATACCATTGCATTCTTACCTGGATGACAAAGTGAAATCCTGACCCTCAAAATAATAATAATTACAATAATAATACTTAAAAAATAAAAAAGAAAAGAAAGGCTTTCATTGTCCTTGGCAAGAAACTATATATTTAGTATGGTTTCATATTAAATGGAACTGCTGGTATTTTCAGTATTCTTTATCTCTGTCCATTCAAGATAGCGTGGCAGTAAAGCGTCTCCTTTTTTAAAAAAATGTCATTAATGCTTTATGTTGCCTTCTTGTTTAAGTCCTCAGCCACCAGATTGTTATACTGCACCACAGGAGTGCTGCTGAGAAGGCTGGAAGGAGATACAGCCCTCCAAGGAGTCTCCCATATCATTGTGGATGAAGTTCATGAGAGGACAGAAGAAAGGTAAGATCAAGACTTGCCCAGTGAACATCCACACACAGGGCTGGACACGTTTTGTTCCACTTCCAATTCAGTTTCATAGAGCTAGGTATGGTAATTCAGGGAAGGCCTAAGTTAGAGAAGAGGAACTGCTTTCCTCATCTCCAGGGTCTGCAACACTAAAAGTGTCAGGAGAGGATGTGGTCATCACCAGAAGAGTCATTCCATTAGATGGAGTCATCCTGTTAGATTAGAAGGCATACCTCACACCGTCCTGGGCAGTGTGCTGAGTGCTGTGCTTAGAAAAAACACAGGTGTATGGCACGCTGTAGCCAGGGCAGTGATCAGTGTGTGCTTTCTCCTGTGTTCATTTGGTCAGTCATTCTGTCCTGACATTCATTTATATACTATTGAGCCTGTTTGAAGTGCCAAGTGATAGATTAGTTGCTGGGGATGCAATTATGGTTCCCGCTCGTCTCTTACAGTGTGGTAGGAAAAACAAATTATAAACAAGTAAACAGTTAAAAAAATAATTGCAGATGGAAATAAGTACAGGGAAGGAATAGGCAGGGTGTTGCAGTTAGAGGAAGAGAACCATACATGATCAGGGACCGTATCTCCATAGAGGGACATTGACATTGGAGCTGAAGTATGAAAGGGACTCCCAGTGACAGGTAGGGACAGGGAAAGCATGTGTGCAGATAGTGCAGTGAGATGGCACTTTGTGAGTCCTGAAACGGAAGGAAGGCCAGCACAGTTGAAGAGCAGTGAGCAAGGGGGAGGAAAAAGCAGCAAGAGCCAGATCTTCCAGGACCTTGCGCTCCATGGATAATAAAGCATTTGAATTTTATTTTATGAAATTAGAAGTTATTAAAGGTTGAGGCATAAAACTCAAATTCTCACTAGGTGTGGTGGTGCGTGCATGTAGTCCCTACTACTTGGAGGCTGAGGCACAAGGATCACTTGAGCCCAGGAGTTTGAGACTGTGGTGAGCCGTGTTAATGCCACTGCACTCTAGCTTGGGTGACAGAGTGAGGCCCCAACTCAAAAAAAAATAATAGTTTATTATGTGGATTATGACCTAGAGCAGTTTAAAAAAAAAAAACTAATGGGAAAAAGAGAGAAGATCCTGTGGAAATTATAAGGTTTTCTCAAAGATACTATAATATTATATATCTTGAGAAGAAGAAAGTCAGTAAACTTGGTGGATTGATAGGAAAGCAGAAAAGAGCTGATAGCAAAACTTAAAAATAAAAGACAACCCTAAAGAGAGGCCCCAGCTACTGCAGATTAAATGTTTTCAGGAACTGAACAGGGAAGACATACAAACAGAAGACTGTTAGAAGAAATAATACAACGTAGTAAGCCCTCATCTCTACAGAAATAAAAAACTTAGCCGGGCATGATGGCACATGCCTGAGTCCCAGCTACTTGGGAGACTGAGGTGGAAGGATTGCTTAAGCCCAGGAGGTAGAGGCTGCAGTGAGCTGGGATTGTGCCAGTGCCACTGCACTCCAGCCTGGGTCACAGAATGAGACCCTGCCTTAAAAATGAAAAAAAAAAAAAAAACTAGTAAATAAGAAATATGAGCCAGGCTTGGTGGCTCAGCCTGTAATCCCAGAGCTTTGGGAGGCTGAGGTGAGTGGATTGCCTGAGCCCGCGGGTTCGAGACCCGCCTGGGCAACTTGGCGAGACCTCATCTCTACAATAAGTAAAAAAAATTAGCTTGGTGTGGTAGTGCGCGCCTGTAGTTCCAGCTACTTGGAAGGCTGAGGCGGAAGGATTGCTGGAGCCCAGCAGGTCGAGGCTTCAATGGCCGGGAGTGACCACTGCACTCCAGTCTGGGTGACAGAGTAAGACTCCAACTCAAAAAAAAAAAAAAAAGAAAAAAAGAAAAAGAAATATGAAGCAATTAGAAACCAAAGAAAGCAAACTTAGATCAACAGAAAAAGAAATAATTCCTAGAACAAGACAATAATAATTCTTAAATGACTATACAGGTAGATTAGAAATCTTTAAGGGACAATAATTTTTTTATAGAGACATCAGACAACAATGGAGAAAAAATAAACAGTAATTAATGTCATGTTGCAGCTATTGGAAATCAGCGTCTAGAAGAATAATTTTTTTAAACAAATTCACTGACCGACTTGGAAAGGAAACCAAGTAAAACATTGGAATAGACTAATAGTATTTAAATGATTGAATTATAAAAATAAATTTTAAATTTTAGGGAAAATTCTATCTGGTGTAATTTTGAAGAGAAAGAATGACTTTACATTTCATAATATTTTTACTTCCACACACTTGAGAGACAGAAACAGCCCTGGATCTGGTTCCTGTCTGCAGTAGTATTCTCAAAAAGAGAAAGATTTTTATAAAACTAAGGATCTGTAGAATATGAACAGTTAAAAATTCAAAAATTTTCAAAATGATACTTTGCACATTGGAGAAGGACGTGCCAAACATTTACAAATACCAGTCTTCAGGAAGGGGTGTACAAAGTATAAGAAAAAGTAAGGAAATATTTGCTAGCTATGATTGAAAAAGGCAGAAAATAGAAATAAAATCTAGAAACAAAGATTAGTAAAATCTGCGAACAAAGATCAGCAAAAACTATAGGCAAGATTAAAGGTTGAATATATAAAATTACAGTTGTGTTAGTTAAAAGTTTAATAAATTTTCTGATCCTAAAGATATCATGATTATTCTAAAGCATTTAGTAGATACAAAAAAATACAAGAAGAATCTCTGTATCCTATAAAATAACTAGTTACATGTTAGAATGGCCAGTTTTCTTCTGGGAGTGTATTGGAAATTAATGCAGTGGAGGGAGAGATGTATTTTCGCAAACACTATTAGGATTATATAATTTTTTGTGCTGCTCTAATTTAATAGCATGATAATACGAACTATCTTTAAAATTATTAATAATTGCATTAGGAAATTCTGAAGTATGGGTGTATCATAAATTATTTAACTATTTGCCTATTGTTGTTAGGTTATTTCCTTTTGCCTTGAAAATGAAACAGTAATAGTAATAAATGTAATTAAATTAAGCTCACTAAATTAAAGAGAACTAAGTAGTATAAGAACACATTCTCATTAAAAACTCACACAATACAGATAAAGTGAAAGTCCCTCTTAACACTCCTTACTCAGAGGTAGATACAGCGATAAGATTGGTAATGTAGCCAGGCTCGGCAGCTCAGCCTGTAATTCCGCGCTTTGGGAGGCTGAGTGAGTGAATTGCTGAGCCCGCAGGTTCAAGACCCACCTGGGCAACTTGGCTGAGACCTCATCTCCACAATAAATCAAAAATTAGCCGGGCGTGGTAGTACGCACCTGTAGTTCCAGCTACTTGGAAGGCTGAGGCGGAAGAATCGCCGGAGCCCAGCAGGTCGAGGCTGCGGTGGCTGGGAGTGGCCTCTGCACTCCAGTCTGGGGTGACAGAGTGAGACTCCAACTCAAAAAAAAAAAAAAAAAAAGATTGGTAATGTGTCCTTTTATGCATTGACATAGATACTTACTTTGTTAGAAATGGTTACTTTTATTTTCTGACCTTTTTTTCTTACACAGATGACATATTCATTTAGTAAGTCAATGAATGTTGCCCAAGCACTTACTATATCCCAGGCATTGTTCTAGATATGGGAGTAGTGAAGAAAATAGACCAAAATTCCTGTCCTTGTAGAGCTTACATCCTAGTGGGGAGCCCATTAATAAGAAAGATAAACAAGTAAAGTACAGAGTATGTTAAGTGCTAAGAAGAAAACATAAAGCACAAAAAAGACAGTATGAAATGTAAGGGAAGGCCAGGCGCAGTGGCTCATGCCTATAATCCCACCACTTTGGGAGGCTGAAGTGGAAGGATCACTTGAGCCCAGGAGTTCAAAACCAGCCTAGGCAATATAGCAAGACCTCATCTCTACAAAAAATGAAAAATTTAGCTGGGCATGGTGGTGTGTGCCTGTAGTCCCAGCTACTTGGGAGGCTGAAGCGAGAAGATTGCCTGATCCCAGAAGGTTGAGGCTGCAGTGAGCCAACACCCAACACCACTCTGCCCTAGGTGACAGAGTGAGAACCCGACTTTAAAAAAAAAAAAAGCACATAGGCAGGTAATCCCCAGATTCCAAGCATTTTAGACAAGAGATATGTACCCTGTAATAGTAAGACTTCATATCCAGGGACTTGACATATTTTTCTCTGAGTGCTACAATTAGTTTTATAGATGTCTTAAGCATTCCTTGCTTAAAATATATTCAAAGTTATTACTTGTCATTTATTGAATCTGTATGATCCTCAAGTGTTACTTTTATTTCTTCTAGTGACTTCTTGCTGCTAGTTTTGAAGGACATTGTACTGCAGAGGCCAAATCTTCAAGTTATTCTAATGAGTGCGACTTTAAACACTGAGCTCTTTTCAGAATATTTCAATTCCTGTCCAGTTATTACTATACCAGGTGATTAAAATGTATCAATAAATATGTATCATTCTAATAAGCAAATGTTATTAAAGTTTGTTTAAGACATAAATTAATAGATATTTATACCTCTTTCTAAAGGAGAAGTGATTACTTTATAACAAATAAAATTATATCTATATAGTGCAGTCAATAAGGAGGTAACGTATCTTGCCGGGAGATTTTAATTTTCCGTTATGTGACTTTTTAAAGCAAGTCTTGGTTACTTAGGATTTCTAGCATTCTGCTGTGTTTAACATCAAAATGTGCGTTTATGGTGGTAGTCTGTCAAAGATGGAAGTTGTGTCTGTGTATAGTGTATTTGTTCATTGCTGGATTTGGCTCAATTTCTAGATGTTGGTCCATTCTGGAAGAAATTGGATAGTCTATTTTCTTTTGGTACTTCCATGGACTCATTGTGGTATTGACTTATACTGAGCTTTGGTTTTTCTTTCTGCATTTGGATGTCAAAGGAACAATTTGGAAGCACTGACTGATAAATAATAGTATAATTTGTTCTAGTTATAGAGAACGTTGACAGATTTAAGGAAGAAACTTTGTGCTTGACGTAGAATATAATTGCTGAATATTGGAAAGTCCCTGTGGGGGACGTGGGAAGGGTGTAAAAGGTCTAACAGGTAAAAAGTCTTCTTAGCGAGTTTTCATTTCTCTGCCTACTCTTCTGTTCTCTTTACTAACTGGAATCTACACTTTTCAATTTCTGTCGTCAACAACTTCTTTTTAAATACTTTTAAGACCATGGAACAAATAGTACATTATTGTGCCAAGCTTTGTTTTAAAAGAATTTTGTATATATAAACTAAGATGGTCAAATGGGTGTTCTGAGGCTTTTTGTTTTATCTTCTTGTTTTTCTAGGTCGTACATTTCCTGTTGATCAATTTTTTTTGGAAGATGCAATTGCTGTAACAAGGTAAGAAAGATAATAAGGGTCTTTGAAAACAGAACTAATATTTTACCCTCAGGGTGCTAGGATACTAATACATGTGTTAGTCTGTCTTCTATTTTTTTTTATACTTGATCTCAGCCAAAAGGCCAAGAAACAATTTTCTTCTGATTTTTTTGTTTTGAGCAGTTTGTTTTCTTCTTTCTTTCAGCAAACAGACTGCCAGTATTTGAATTCCTCTACTTATAACTGTAACTTTGGCAAGTAGTTTACTCTCTCTGTGCCTGTTTCATCATATGACTAAAATGGCATATTAATAGCTACTACTTTATGGGGTAGTTATGAAGATTAATGAATGAATTAATACTTAAGGGGGCTTAACTGTGCCTGGCACATAGCTCATGCTCTTATAAATGTTAGCTGTTATCATTGTTATTCTACCCTCTTGGAGTTTGCAGTATAGTCTGAGTGCTAAGATGTCTGCATAAGAATTTCAGAACTAGGTAGAAAATGGTTAAGTCCATTGTATACAAACATCACTCTCCTGTGAAAGCCCTCCTTCCTCTTCTAACTCTTTGATCTTGAGGATTTCCCAAGATTTTATCCTTGCACTCTTTCTTCTCACTGTTAAACTCTCCCTTGGCTACCTTAGGTTTACATGATGTCAGCTGTCATCTCTGTGCCAAGAACTCCCAGATCAGTGTCTTCACCCTTGACCTCTGAGCTGCAGAAGGAAAACACCCCTGATATCTGGCCCCTGAAACTAACTCAGAAGTCTTCTCCTTTCCACTCCTTCCGTCTCTTACAAGCCACCCTCCTAGTTCCATGTTTATTTTGTGGTACTATTTTCTCAAGCTGAAAACCCAGAACCAGTGGCTTTCAAATTTGAGTGTGCAGTAGGAATACTTAGGGAGCTTTTCGAAAGTTATTTTTTGAGCCTTATTCTACTCCCATTGAATATAAATTTCTGAGAAAATCATTTTTAACTAATGTATCTGCCTTCTTTTTCTCATTCTTTCAAACTCCAGAATTCTCTTTAAACATAGAATTGGTCCCGTTCCTTCCTTATTAAAAACTTTCCTTGGTTCCCTATAACCCACACTCTGTGGACACTCTAGGCCCATGTCTTCTGACCCCAGCTGATGTCTAACTCCCATCCTACTTTTTTCTCCTTCCCATAAGCTTTAACTCCATCCAGCTACTTGCTATTTCTCCAATATGCCCTAGTACCAATACTACTTTGTCTTTAGTAATGATGTGGTTTCTGCTCCCGCTTCCCTATCTAGTCATTCTTTAACACCCAAGTTGAATGCTACCTCCATGAAATTTCCTTTCTTCTTCTATTAAAAATGAATTAATTCTTTACTAGAAGTCACAGGGTACTTTTTTGTGCTTCGAATGACATTTATTTCTGTCTGTCTTGCAGTGTGATGAGTTGCTTTGGTCTGTTCTTGTTCATTTCTAGGTTTCTTGAGTGTATTCATTTTTGTATACACCACTACCACCACAGTCCCTGGTACAAAGTAGATATTCAGCAAATGTTCAGTGAGCACATTAATGTTGCATGTGAAAAGAGAGTATAACATTTCATGGAGGGAAGGGATTGGAGGAAGTCAAGTTTCATGGGTTTTTAAACCGTTTTTATTTGAAAGCTATAGTATACTTTCTGCAAATGAAATCTTACAGAAGATCATAAAGAAATGAGAGCTAAAAAAAAGAAAGAGAAAGAAATGCAAGCTAAAACAGGAATGTTCTGACTGAAAAAGCAGAGGACAGAGACCCTTCTTATTTACTCTGCGCCCACCCCTTACCTTTCCTTGTGGCTCTAAGGAAAATTTAAGACTCCAGAATAAAAGAAAAAAAAAAAAGACTCCAGAAAAAAATAATTCAGACCATTTATCTAGCCTAATTTCCTAAACGATGAGAAAATAAAGCCTTCGGAAACTGACTTGTTAGATGCGTCGTGCCAGGCTGGTTGAGTTGCAGATCTAGAACTCACATCCAGAGCTTTTGGTTTCAAATCTAGTGATTTTTCCACTTTGCCATGATGTCTAGTAGGATTATCATTAACAAATACTAACTTAATTAGGAAGAGTTTTGAAATGTCTTGAGGAGGTTCTTATGAAGATGTTCAGTCAATAACTGGAAATTTAGATCTAAACTTAGTTACAACAAAGGGGATTCCCTGCTGCCTGGGAATTATAATTGAAAGCAGGGGAGTGGAGAAGATTGCCAAAGAAGAAAATAAAGCAAGGAGGGTGTCACTGAGGGTGCAGCTCACGTGTTCTGTGCGTGCCCTTGTTCTTGGGCAGGGCTTTTCTCTGAATTCTTAACTTGTTTTAGATAGCATCAGAAGCATCGCAGCATGGTCCCAACGAGAAATGGGGCGCAGCCAGCGGAATCCTAAGCTGGTGGAAGAAGGGCGCCCGACTGGGCAGAAGCAGAGCCACGCTCTGCTGAGGGAGCACTTGAAGCGAGTGGGTCCTTCACGCCTCACCAGGAGACCCATGACATACGAGCACATTCCCTTGTCTTTCTTTCCCAGGTATGTGTTGCAGGATGGGAGCCCGTATATGCGCTCCATGAAGCAGATGTCAAAGGAGAAGCTGAAAGCACGGCGCAGCAGAACTGCATTGGAAGAAGTAGAAGAGGACCTGAGGCTCTCACTTCACCTCCAGGACCAGGGTTCTGTCAAAGATGCAGTGCCGGATCAACAGCTGGACTTCAAGCAGCTCCTGGCCCGCTACAAAGGTGACATTGTCTCCTGGGGGGACATTGGGGTGATTCCACAGATTTCAAGTATCAGTCCCCACCATAATTTGGAGGAGGACAAGTATGACTCTTATCTCATAGTTACAGTGCCTTGAATTCATCAGAATAAGCTTACACTTAGAAAAATAGAAGCTTGAATACATACTTAGATTATAATTATTCATGTGTTTATCAGTGGTTTTTTTCTGATGATAAAAGAATTACATGTTCATTGGAGAAATATTGGGAGGCTGTAAAATATAAATTATATTCTTAGTACTTTGTAACTTTTTATTTTGATGAGATTTCAAACTTACAGAAAAGTTCACAAGACTATACAGTCAACTCTGATATATTAACATACCCTTGTCCCTGATCCACCAACTGTTCATACTTTTCTCATTTGCTTTATCGTTTCCTCTGTGTGTATTTTTTTCCTGGATCTCCTGAGTAAATTGCAGATATGAGGCCCCTTTGTCCCAATACTAAATTTAGGATGTATTCCCTAACAACAAGGGTATTGCCTTACATAATCGCAGTACGGTGATCAAAATGAAGACATTTAACAGTGATATAACACCGTTATTTAATCTACAGTCTCTACTCGGATTGTGCCAGTTACCTCAACATATACATCACTGTGGTTCAGGGTCCTACCATGGGTCTGTATTGCATTCTGTCATGTGCCCTTTGTCTCTGTAGATCTGGAACTGCTCCTCAGCCTGTATTTGTCTTTTAAGACCTTGACATTTTTAAAGATTGTTTTATAGACTGTCTTTTCATTTGGGTTCATCTGATGTTTCCCCATGATTGAATTTAGGTTCTGATTTGGGGCTGAAATACTACAGAAACAGTATCGGGTTCTCAGCACGTTATATCAGGAAGCACCTGGGCACATGATGTTGGCTTGTCCCATTATTCGTGATATTAGCCTGACCAGTTGGTGAAGGTGATGTTGGCTAGGTTTCTTCCCTGTGCAATTGCTATTTGTTCGATTTATAGGTAATTTGTGGAGAGATATTTGAGACTTTTTTTTTTTGAGTCAGAGTCTCAGTCTGTCACCTAGGCTTGAGTGCAGTAGTATACTCACAGCCACCGCAGCCTCAACCTGCTGAGCTCAGGCAATCCTTCTGCCTCAGCCTTCCAGTAACTGGAACTACTGGCATGTGCCACCACGCCCGGCTAGTTTTTTTATTTATTGTAGAGACAAGGTTTCACCGTGTTGCCCCGATTGGTTGGAAACCTGTGGGCTCAGGCAATCCTCTCTCCTCAGCCTCCCAAAGTGCTGGGATTACAAGCATGAGCCACCATGCCCGGCTATTTGAGACTATTTAAGTATCCTGTAATATCCCACTAGTTTTAGTGTTATTTATAGGTTTGTTTTTTGTGGTTTTTCTCCAAACAAAGTTTATTTGAGAAGGAAGAGAGAAAAGAAAAGGAGACATGCCAGAGCTGGCATGAGTGAGAGAACTGCTTATTTATGGGTTTTTAAAAGAACATCTGGCCGGGCACGGTGGTTCATGCCTATAATCCCAGCATTTTGGGAAGCTGAGGCAAGAGGATTGTCTGAGCCCAGGGGTTCAAGATCAGCCTGGGCAACTTGGCGAGACCGCATCTCTACAATAAATCAAAAAATTATCCGGGCTGGGGTGAAAGGATTGTCTGAGCCCAGGGGTTCGGGACCAGCCTGGGCAACTTGGTGAGACCTCATCTCTACAATAAATCAAAAAATTGGTTGTGCATGGTGGCACACAACTGTGTTTCCTGCTACTTGGAAGACTGAGGCAAAAGGATCACCTGAGCCCAGCAGGTTGAGACTGCAGTAGCCATGAATGTGCCACTGTACTCTAGCCTGGGCGACAGAGGGAGACTACGACTCAAAAAAAAAAAGAACATCTTGTGGGGGTCTACACTGCGCTGAGCTTTTATATACATTGTTAGGTGTTCCCTCCTCCCATGCCAGACTCTAGCCAACTCCCCTTTGTTCCCATGTGGTCTTCTACTTGTGTAAGCTGGGCTGAACCCAAGGAGACCCCAAGATTACCACTTTGCTTTCTTCCTTAAAGCCTAGACTAGAGGGAGGTCTCAGCTGCCCCTGTTGCTTTCTTTCCTTGGACTGCCAACCCTGTTCCTCTTAGTTCTTCTCAAAAAGGGGTGTTTACCTTTCATGAGTAAGAGCTTTCAATACCCATCACTACTTATGGAGGATAAGGGGCAAGGGAATTTTCCTTTTTCTTCTTCCACCAAAGACTATTCCCAGTTTGGGATGAAAATGTAATCATCAAGGAATTAAGGCATTCGTCTTAATTTCTGTGTTATTTAGGAAGAGATGCATAGCCCCCAAACATGGTTTCATTCACTCTTCCACATATTCTGAGACGTAAGGTTAACAGAATAGGCTTTTATCTTATAGACCTGGGTTCAACTCCGAAGTTCTCGTAAGACCAGCTAATGACTTTGAGCAAGTTCTTTATCCTCTCTGTGCCTCAGTTTCCTTACCTATAATATGGAGTTATTTAGAGGATAAATACGAGAATACAAACCCACAAGAATAGTGCCCAGCTAGTAAGTACAGATTTGTGATTCTAATTAAAATATGTCTGGCTCAAAAATCATGTGCTTTTTGTACAGCAAACAATTCCTGTTCTTTTTGTTCATCAAAAAGAAGATGATAAGTCCCATTTCTTTAGTAAATTATGGAACAGGAAAACCTCTTTGGTTTCTTGTTCAAAATTTAAGAATTTTCTTTAAGAGTATTGACTGACTCTAAGCCATGCCTGTCTAATTTCAAGCACAGAGGTTACTAAAGTTCAGAAAGTACCTTTGGGACCTCCTTTCTAAGGAAGGAAAATGGGGAGTGGAGGTCGGGACAGTGGCCCTGCTGCTGACCTCAGTGTGATGCTGGGCTGATGGCTTAGCTTTGCTGAGCTTCTGGTTCTGTCTTTGTTTTTTTTTAAGTTTCGATCTAGTTGATCTCAGTGCTCTCTTTCACCTTTCAGAAAATTAAGTAATGTTCCTTAGCTTAGTTTTAAAAACTTTTTTCTAGTGTTTTTTTTTTTTTTTTTTAAAAAGGCAGTCCTGCTGAGCACAGTGGCTCACACCTATAATTCTAGCACTTTAAGAGGCCAAGGTGAAAGGACTGCCTGAGCCCACAAATTTGAGACCAGCCTGGGCAACTTGGCGAGACCTTGTCTCTCCAATAAGTCAAAAAAATAGCCGAGCATGGTGGCACACACCTGGGGTTCCAGCTACTTGGAAGACTGAGGTGGAAGGATCACCTGAGCTCAGGAGGTCGAGACTACACTAGCTGTGAGCGTGCCACTGTACTCCAGCCTGGCGACAGAATGAGACTCTGACTCAATATAACTAACAAACAAAAGGCAGTCCCTTTAAGGATAAAACTGATTCGTTAAAACTGCCAAATTGTAAATTTTTTAAAATGATTTTCTTTTTTTTTTTTTTGAGTTGGAGTCTCACTCTGTCACCCAGACTGGAGTGCAGTGGCACGCTCCCGGCCACCGCAGCCTCGACCTGCTGGGCTCCGGCAATCCTTCCGCCTCAGCCTTCCAAGTAGCTGGAACTACAGGCATGCGCTACCAGGCGTGCGCTACCATGCCCAGCTAATTTTTGATTTATTGTAGAGACGAGGTCTCACCAAGTT
>CAUYQG010050329.1:0-21152 GCA_963574415.1 Tarsius wallacei | reverse complement strand
TAAGAGATAAGATAGACAAGTGGGACCTCACCAAACTGACAAGCTTCTGCAAAGTCAAAGAAACCATTAAGAAAAAGTTATCTGCACACGTATATTTATTGCAGCATTGTTCACAATAGCAAAAACATGGAACCAACCATGCTGCCCATCGAAAAATGACTGGATAAAAAAATGCGGTACATACACATGATGGAATATTATGCAGCCATAAAGAAGGACAAAATTATGAACGTTACAGCAACTTGGATGGACTTAGAGTCTATAATACTGAGTGATCTATCACAGAAACAAAGAACTGAGGATCACGTGTTCTCACTCATAAGCGGATCTTGAACAATTATCGTAATACTAAAAGAAAAGGCCGCTTCATCCATTCCCTAATCCCTGTCGTATTCTGCTAGGGGAGGGAGGGGCATACCTCATCAACAAGGTTACCTGCATAATCAATGTTTGTATACCTAACCCTGAATTGTACCCATCTTTATAATTAAAAAATAATAATAATTTTTTAAAAAGAAAAGGATTGGCAGTAGTGGGAAACTGCTGAGGGGAGGGGGCAGGATTGGCAGGAGTAGGAATCTGCCTGCCGGGGAAGGGGGGGGCACACCTCATCAACAAGGGTACCTGCATAATGAACATTTGTATACCTAACCCTAAAGTATACCCCACATCTTTAAAATAAAAAATTTTAAAAAAGAAAAAATAAATAAATAAAATAAAGGAAGACTGTGTAAAGCAGAGCACAACCTTGGTCTTGTAGGAACCAGAACACTAGGCAAGTTATCTGGGCGAGACGCAGACTCTGCGGCATATCAGGACCTAGTTACAAGAACCCTGGTGTAAGTCAAGAGCGGGCCTGGGAGCTTCGCTAACTGTTTCCTAAACTCTATATCACAACAGGATTGGTTTCGGGGGCTAGAGCAAGAATAATCTTTTAGATGGAGATGAAGAAGGGAAAAAAAAATGGATGAAAGTTTTGAAAGTCAGGTTAGTCGTACATTTCCCTCCCTAACCCACAATAAAAACCAAGATGGTTCTGAGCGAAGTGTTGGTCCAGTTAGAACAATGCACTTTACAGCACAGTTGATCAAACCATCCTAGAGGGTGTTTGCATCCCAAGAGAGGATCTTGTTGACCTAAGTCACTCGCCAGCCGCTGAAGCCAATGAGAAAGGCCTGTCTTTTGGAGTGGAGAGGACTTCGGTTACTCACCACCCCTCTGTTCCACCCTTAAGGAAGTGAGCAGCTCTTTCAGAGGTCGTCTGCATAACTTCATCATTTGCCAAACGACTCCTCACTTCTTCAGGCGGCACCAGAGTATGATGTGTCTCAGAGAGCTTCACAAAAATAAAATCCTTACTGTAAGAATCTGGGCTCATGTTGGTAACATTTAAAATTTCCAGTTCTGTAGGCAGAGCCCATCTGTACTTTTCCTTCCCACTTTCTAGGTTTGTTGTTTCGGAAAACTTTTTACAGTGTGTAATGCTTAAAAGCAGAAAGTCTGGCTGTATGGTGGCTCACACCTGCAATCTCAGCACTTTGGGAGGCCAAGGAGGGAGTATTGCTCGAGGCCAGGAGTTCAAGACCAGCCTGGACAACATAATAAGAAAGACCTTGTCTCTATAAAAAAATTAAAAATAAAAAAAAAATTTGCTGGGCATACGCTAATCCTAGCTATGGGAGAGGCTGAGGTGGAAGGATTGCTTGCTTGAGCTCAGGAGTTGGAGGATGTGGTGAGCTATGATCACGCCACTGTAGCCTGGGTAACAGGATGAGATTCTGACTCAAAAAAAAAAAAAAAAAGCAGAAAGTCTGGAGTTGGTGTTCCTGAATTTGAATCCTGGTCCTGCCTCTCGTGTGACCTTGAACCACTTACTTAGCTTCCCTGTGTCTCAGTTTCCTCCTCTATAATGGGATCTATCTTATTGGTTTGTTGTGAGAATGAAATTATTTTTATCTGAAAGGAACATAGAAAAGTCTGGTGCTTTGTAAGTGGTTAAATCATAAAAAATGTGTTTGAAAAACTGCGTAGATGTCCACATATGGCTAAATGTAGTGATTTTTTTTAGATATTGTGGTGATCTCCAGGGACTTTCACATGAGTAATTTTTTGAATACATGTATTTTGAGGGTTTCTTTGTTTAAATTTTTTTCCCAAGAAAACACAGAATTCTTCATTGATTCCTCATCACGTCCTATTGTTTGAGAGGATCTCAGTAGGAAGGAAGTGAACGTAGTTTTCCCATGAATATTGTTTTCTAGAGTACATTTTACCCTGAACTTCTTTGAAAAGTGAGTTACTTTATAGATGATTGAAGGCTTTCATGGCCCATGTTAGTTTAGTAGCATTGTCTAATATTCTTGGAGAACAATGTGTCATTCTCTTGGCCAAATATTTCAGTGCTTAGGGAGAGGCAGCAAGACCGTCTGAAACATTGGCACGAGTTTCAAAGATACAGGGAAAAGGCAGCCAGATTATCCTAATGCAGAGACTACAGAAATCAGATATTGTTGATTAAAGGAAGGGGTGGACACCAAAGTCTGGCGTGTTGGATATAAAATGAAGGCTAGAGTAAGTGAAATGACGTATTTTACATTCACGTGCTTCAACCACACTAAACCAAGTGAAACATGTGAAAGAAAAATAATGATGCTTGGTAGCGTCATACATTGCGTAAGTATCTCCAGGTCACTTGCAGGAATCCCATCGACGTATCCTGTGTGCTGTGTAACACATACGTGCACTGGGTAGGGAAACCAAGGGCCAGAGGTAGAGCGACTCCGAACTAGTCACCCAAGCCCTCTACACGCTCATGTCCTGAAACTGGACCACGCACTCCTAACTAACTCTCAGGTTTATGCCTTTGTTTGGCTTATCCAAATTCTATTCGGCAGTCTCCCATGATTCACATCTGCTGGCACCACTATTTGAAAGTCGTCAAACCATATGTCCAATTACTTCTACCACCTGGTTACTGATGTGAAGCAAATGTTTTTAGGAGGTGACATGTCATCACGTATAACATTTTACCATCTAAAATTGGACTTTACCAAGTGAGGTGAAAATCTTAACAAGCGGTAAAAGAACTAGTTCTTGTCACAGATCACGATTACATTTCTTAAACAGTTACTGTATTATTTGTGCTAGTACAAAGTAGGAGCTCAACATGAGGGTGTTGAATCTATAAACTATTAATTAGGTTCTGCATAAGGCATTTAGCGACACACAAGGATAATTTTTGTTCTATGCTTCTCAGAGTTTGTGAAACAAAGAGCATCTTATGTAAAAAAGCAAAAGAAGTATGTATTCTAATTTAGGACTGTTTCCAGCCAAGAGGATATATTGCATGATAGCTAAATGCTTGATTTTAAAGCTCTCATAAGAGACAGATGCCATTTGTTTTTCACCTCAGGATATAAGATATTCCCCTCAGGATACTAAGATATTGTTATCTTAATACTTGCATTTATCTTCCAAAATTGCTTTGAAATGAAACAAGTTTCCTGCACTCATACATCATACTTCCAGAACTTTTTTAGAACCATGTGATACGCATTAGGGAGTATTAATCCCTCAGGTGAGGTCCCTGATAAAAATTGGAGTGTTGAGAGAATTCTCTCTCTCTCTCTATTTCTAGACAGTTGTTATACCACCGGCAAACCATCTGTGACAAGTGCAGACAGGAAGATGTTAAGTATCACATCAATTACACTACCTGGTTAGGGTGTCATCATTCCTGTGGTATGAAGCCCTTTCTCATGGCCATACTGTGCATTAACAACAAACAGACAATGAATTACTAGTCACTGCCTGAGAAGATGGGAGATTTGCATCTTATTTTCTGTCAGAGGGTCAAGCAATGTCACCAGGAGAGAAGAGGAGAGTTTTGTATGTCCTAGGCTAAAGAGCAGGGGTCAAAGACTGGGGGACTGGGTGGGGGCTGGTCCTTGGCAGAGGCTATGTAACCTCTTCTTCTGTCATGTAGGCAGAGGAATTCTTGTTATAGCCCAACAATGTCTTCCGATGTGCTATTTTGTGCATGCTCTTTATAAATGTGCAAAATGTTCCAAAATCACCAAGGCACAGCATAAAAAATCTCCTGAGACACTCAGAAAATGAACAAATTAAGCCCACAATCCATGATACAGTTCCATGATGACTATGATCACAAAAGTTAATTCTGCAAGAACACCCACACACACCTTTATAATCACAAAATGCTAGAAAAGTGTCCTTGAAACTCATGGAAGTGAAGGATGGACAAAGACCAGTGAAGAACAGCTGACCAGCAACCACAGTTAGAAGGACCTATAAACTCTTACACCAAGTGCATAAGACAAAACTCTTCCTAATGGAATGCAGGCTGGAAATGGGACCCTTCAGAGACAGACATAGGAAGACTGTCTTCTAACCAGACCCTCCCTGCTTCTCTGTGTGGCCTGATGGTGTGCACATGGGGTTCCGAGTGTTGCTGTGATATTGACCTCCTCAGTTCTCAGGTGGCCAGGTGAGGCTTTGCGGGGGCCGGAGACCCTGCCAGTCACCCCTGACTATGAGCAACCTCATTTGTTCATCTCAGCGTGCCTGCAGGTATTCTCACTTGTATGTACAACATCACATGGAGAAATTTGGGAGGGAATGCTTTAGCCAGCAAAGTCAATCTACCTGAAACAGCGTCAGTAGTCCTACTCACAAGAGGAAATGCAGGAAATAAAAAAGGTGTGGAGAGATGTGTTAAGAAATAAGTCATGAGGTCTCAATTTTACAAAAAAAAAGATGGGGAAGTCTTTGTTTAGACTCTTAGGGCTGAGCTGGAGCTGACTGGTCTCCAATGGCAGGCATGAGACGGTATATCCTGTCTACGGTGATAGATATTTTGTATTCAAGCAGAGTTGGGGAGCTGGCCTCCGAACCAGAGTAAATACAGTTTTACCTTCTAGCCAGTACCCTCCTTTTCAAAACAAGTATTGCTTTGAGGGTCATTTTTGGTTTGAAGCTTTTCTCTGAAACATCTTATTTTATAATCAAGTTGCTAATTTCCATACTCACTACTCTTTAAAATGAGGAAATTATATAAGAGTTGTGATAGACACTGTCATCTACCTACTGAGAATCCATATTTGCTTTCTTCCTTACTAAGAACCCCAACGATAGGCCTACTCAAAAACTGACCTTCCCAGACCACCCTGTGGTTCATTCTGGTTAAAAAGCTGAAGGCAAGACACCCTGCTGAAAACTTCACATACACAACAGCAGCACTAAACCTCCTGAGAAGAGGGCTTGCTGTCCTTTTCCCTTTAATCTTGCCTTCCTCTTATTGCAGACCAAAATGCAGAGCCATTCTGGAGGGTACGCACTGAGGGAGATGCCAGACTGGAACCCACCCTGCGTGGCCCATCCTTATGTTTGAGGCAAACCTCTAACCCAGGTAAACGACTACTGAGATCACCTGTTCCATGAAACTAGAAACATAACACAATCATCTATAAACAACTTAATTACATAGGCTGGCTGAAAGATAGCAGTAGACTATCTAGCAGAAGGCTTATTATCTAGCAGTAGCCTTGCCAATGGCAGTAGGCTTGCCGCCATTAAGATATCGCATAAAACATAGTTCCTGAGGTTTTGAAAGAACTTCTGGGCATCAACAGGTAGCCCTTACAACAGTTGTGGCATTAAGTTTCAGGCCCATTATCATTTCCTAATGGAGTGAAAATTGCCATGAAAAATAGAGCCAAAATGCCTGAAGTCCCAGGAGCTGCACCATTTGAATATTTTTGGCTGTAAATATAATAAAGTAGTGATTCTTTTTAAAAACTAACATTTAATGATCAGCGATGTCAAGAGAAATAGGAACACAGCAATCATCTACAGGAAATGCAAAACAGGAACCCACTGTTTATCCTGTTCTCAGTGTACATTGCCAGATCATTGTTCAGAAAACTTTGAACAGGGTCACTTCAATGTAGTTTATAGAGCTTCTAAAAGTTAAATTGAATGATGAAATTTGTCCTTGTTACTGAAAAAGTGATTTTTGAAAAGATTATTCAAGGCCAGTAATGTACTGACTTTGAATGTTAAAAAACCCTTAAAAATCTTACTTGCAATTTTAAAAAATGGTAAATGTTATTGGGCGTAATTGAGGTGAAGGTATGTTGATTAGGAAAAATTATGTTAATTTTTCAGAACTAAATGAAGTTAAAGATACACATGCAACATGGAACTCGTTCTAAGCATTATTGTGTCATGGTTTCTGATTAAGTACCACACATTGAAGAAATGAATATAAATTGTAACACATTTGTTTTTATAGCAGACAGTCATGTGTAAATATTTTGTCTTTCTACTCATATTTGCCAAGGACTTCGTTAATGTGTAATGCTTCAGTCGTCTGTTATCATCAAGCATGAAACTATTGCTTTTAACTCGCGTGGCTACTCTGAGCTCCTTGGGCTTCAGTTCTCTTATCAACAAAACAAGCATTACAGCAGTGCTTGACTCCTCTGGTTGTACTGAGGATTAAGTGAATTGATGTATGCAATTCTCCTAAAACAACACCTGGTATTAAGTAGGCACTCCATAAGTATTGGCTGCTGTTATCATCATCATCTCAATGACTCACAGTATGTGTAGGTATAAGCATGGGATTGGAGGATAAATAGTTCTGAGTTAAGTATCTGGTTCTGCCCCTTATCAGCTCCTTGATTTGGGCATGATTGTTGAGCCTCAGTTTCCTCATCCAAAAAATGGGGGAATCATTCGTGACCTTAGAGCATTATTAAGAGGGTTGAAGAATATAGTGCATGGAAAACTACACTTGGCACACAGTACTCATTAGATACTAATTTTTAACAATTACATAGAAAAACATTCTTTCCAAATATATTGATTGATCTTCAAAAATATATGTATTTTTTATTTTGCGGATGGGAAAATGAAATGGATTGTGAACACCTTTATGTTACACTTAATTTCCTTATAGTTCAATTCAGAGTTTTATATTTTTGTTTTGTTCTATTTTAATTTTGAACAAGGATTCACAAAATTATCAAACAACTGAATTAAGAAAACTCCCATCTCTGCTAATAACTTTGCTCTATGGTTGATGTAACAGTTTCCTTAAAGCAACAACATTATCATTGTTTCATTTGGTAAGTAGAAGGTTGAAGAGGAAAGATATTGGCATTAAAAGAAATAATCTGGGAGAAACAGAGAATTAACTTGGTAAGGCCCTGAAAGCATCTATCTTTCCCTTAGCAGGTAGTAGGAGCAGAGTCATAATCCTGTCCATCTTGTTACAGAGAAACACACATCAATTTATGTTGATTGACTACAGCTATAATGAATAATAGTAACTGAGGTATAAGTATCCCTCTGTCATAGCAACAATTCCATTGAAAGAAGAAAAGAATCGAGGCTTTGGAATTAGGCAGAACTGACCTCAAGGTATAACTTCTCCATGTGGCTTTAGGCAAGTTACTTAATCTCTCTAAGTCTGGATTTCCTTATCTATAAAAAGCAGACAACCCCATCTATCTATCCGGGTGAGGTTTGAAAGGATTAAATGAGATTTTGCATGAAAATCAGTTACTCCATCAAGTGATTGCAGAAGAGGGGCTTAATATGTCATTGTTTCTACCTTTTTCCTCCTAGACTGTAGGCTCCTTGAAGGCAGCATTCCTTCTAAAAACATAAATACAACCATTTCCTAGCAGTGTCCAGCAGCTAGGTACTGAGCAAATGTACAGCAAACACAGCAAGACAGGGATAACCTGAATGGAAAACTGACAATAATAATGCATAGAAGACCTGATTTGTTTAAGTGAAAATAGGTAAGAAAGACGGGGTACTGACAAATTGAATTGACACACTGGGGAATCGATTTAAATAAAAAGTACATAAAAGACAACATTCTCCTTACATAATTAGATGAGAGACAAGCTGCAGGGGAAAGAGAAAGGTTGTCACATTGACCATTACGCTACCTGAAGAGATTACAAACAGCATCTCTATATGGGGCTTTTATTTTATTTTATTGCGACAAGGTCTTGCTGTCTCCCAGGCTAGAGTACAGTGGCACCATCATAGCTCACTGCAGCCTCAAACTCCTGGGCTCAAGTGATCTTCCCACCTTGACTTCCCAAAGTGCTGGAACTGCAGGAGTGCACCACCTCGCGTGGCTTATATTATCGATATCTTTTTGCCTTGTAGAAAGATGGTAACGACTTCAGGCTCAGGATTTCGGTGAGCTCAGTCTGATTTATTTTTTAATTTACAGGAGTTTTTACATAAAACTCAGTCTTCTCATTTCTCTCTGGGTCTTCTCTTCCATTTTGTCTCTTCCCTAGCCTGATGAGTGTCTCCCCCCTGGGGACACAGGATTTAGGTCGAAGTCCAGTGATGCAGGTCCTGGATGGGCAGGCCTCACGTAGTGTTCCTATCACACGCCCCGTCTACAGCATTTCTCAGAGACAGAGAAGTGCTGGCGTAGTCTGGAGACGTTCGGGACCAGCATAATTTCCTAGATTTCTTCCATTTGACCTTGAATCATAGCTGTGAGGGACATTACAAAAGCTACCCAATCGTCCCCTTCACATTTTGAAAATCGGGGCACAGTGGATGACCTTAGGGGAAAAGCCTTGACCAGGACTGAGCAACTCCATGTCAGGGAATGAGTGTGCTCCCCATCTGAGATGGGACGGGGGTTCCACAGTCCTGCCAACTGCACAAGGGGCCCCAGGGCTCCAGCGCCCACTCCCGCTGTCTTTCACCTGGGAGCAGCTTTGCTAGGGACTTGCTATTCAAAGCCCTGATGAACCA
Organism: Tarsius wallacei; assembly: GCA_963574415.1. Lineage (NCBI taxonomy): Eukaryota > Metazoa > Chordata > Mammalia > Primates > Tarsiidae > Tarsius > Tarsius wallacei. The sequence continues at coordinate 12,332 of CAUYQG010050329.1, read as the reverse complement.
AATTAGCGGTTAAGGCCACTCATAATAGTAGACTCATTTAAGTATCAGGTGATAGCTTCAATGGTGCAACAAAAGAGGTCTTCATAGAGGAGAGAAAACAGACACGGACAGCAGAGAAGAGGAGATTTGCAAGAATTTTAGTGAGAATGGATTCAGTGGAGAAAAGAAATCAATAGGCTATATCCTACAGAGAAAAACAAACAGAATTTGGAGCTTGAAGGTTCAAAGTTAGGCACATTTCAGCTGAGGTGTGGCCAGGCACTCAAGTAAGTGATCTCAGATTCAATCAACTATCAAAGGAGAATAATAATGTTTATGATAATTAGAAAAACGACTCAAGAAATGAGATCATTATCAGAGAAAAATTATCACTTTTTTTATTACTGCAGGCCTGCTTGTAAAACTTTTCTGAAAAAGAGGCTGGATTCATTTTACTGCATTATATTAGGGCAGACCTATTTGACAAACTTTATAATTATACCCTGTAATTCTACCTGCAAAGACAGATAAAGAGGACTAAGACATGCCGGTCGTCTTTGAATTTGCATACACAATGTTGGGTAAGACAAGAAGGCATTGGAAAGGTCTTAACAAATGGTGCCCATCACTTGTGGCCAAGCCTGGGCTATAAATTGCCGTGGCGCTACCATTCTGTAACTTGAACTCTGTTTTCGTGTTACAGATTAAGATCTAGCCACTTGGCCTCTTTTAAAAAGACTTGCACACATTTGAACACGCCTTTGAGACTCCAAATCGGACTTCTGCACCGCGTTCTATTTTGGGCAACCACAAAGATGCTGGAAATTTCAAGTAGTAACAAACACCACGACCTACAAACTCAACAACATGAGCTGGAGAACACTTGATTCCTGGGTTGTAGAACACACCTGCACTGTGGGGTCCAATTTTTCTTTGGGTTGTCTGACTCACCGATCAAGACCAGGTCAGGTCATCTTTGTGATGTTTTCACACTTTGTTGTGAGGTCTTTAACCTAACATTGCCCTTTTTTTTTTTTAACACTCCAAAATCGGCTTAAGGTCCATTTTGGAGCCTACTTTTGTGTTGCCTTGAGATTAACAAGGTACTTTCATTTTTCACAGGAAATGAGATGGCCTTCCTTCTACTCGTAACCAGCTCTGCAGAGCACTCCTGGTTCTCCTTCACCCTCACTCATCTGGATCTGAGTTGGCTGCAAAAGTACTCAGTCCATGCTGGAATTACTTACAATGAAGTCTAATAGTTTTATTGTTTATCAAAATAGCACTTACCAAATAAAGTATACACTAGATGTATAATTACTTATATATTAAATTATTATATACTGTGCTACATGTTAATTGCATCTTAATGCTATATATGTACAAATAATTAAATTGTTATATAAGAAATTAATATACTTTTATCAAATAAAGTCATAATTCTATTCTACATTCTTTATTTTTATTTTTCAAGGATAAATTTGTGTGGTGCCTCCAGAATACGATAGTTTTTTACAATATAATCATTCAAGAGAAACATTATAGCACTTAAATCATCTTGATTTTTAATGCAATATGTCATTAAACTCCTTTTAAGTATTGCACGTTTTTGACAACATGCAAGATGAGGTACTGTCACCAGACAATTTTGTTGCTGCTCTTGTTTCTTGACCATTTTCTCACTGTTTTAGTGCATTTGGGAATCTGTTTCCCCTGAAGTTTCTTCCGACACATATAAATTCTTGTACTGTTTCCAAATCAAAGGGAGCGGTATAGGCTGCATCTGTCATTTCTGTTTCATTGCGAAACAATATATCTACTGTAGTTAAAACGTTTATTGGTCCTTGATAATTTCTAGGCTGAAATGAAACATGCCTCTGATTTCACAGATTCGAGGAGGAAGGAGATTTGGAGTTTCTTATTACATTCCTGCACTCATGGCTTCAGTGGATATGTTAACTGTGTCCTGAGAGTACTAACACTGGGATAAAATACAAAACACAAAAATCACGCAGTAAGTAAATCAGTCTATGAACCCATACCAATTTGTGTCCACACATACACCCAAACACATTATAATGACAACATCCCCAATTCTCACTCACATGATGATCACCCTGGCTCTACAAGGACAATAAATGTATCTTTGCCACTTCATCTGTTAGATGTGTAGTAATAGCTTCCCCCAAATGGACAAGGACTATAAACTTCAGGGATTCTTGCAAGATACCTGAGTAGCTGGATGACTCTAAAATTGCAATTGTTTTCACATCAAAAGAATCAAGAAATCTATGAGCTTCTACTTTACTCTTGTGCAGCCGGTCACATGTATACATGGTCTCTTCATGTAAAAGAAATTTTAGTATTTTAATGTTAAGAATGTTAACTTCCTAATGCTTACAATAGTTCCTTGGACTGATAGAAAGTATTTCTAATTTCACAAATACTCTAAAATGCTCATCTCTGAACAACTAATTGACTTTATTAATTTAAGGAACAACTCCAGAGTCCCTGCTCACATTTTCCTGAAATGAGCTACTTTTGTCACTGTACCATTGAAATCACATTCCTCTTCCATGTCACATAAATGGAATGAAGACCTGATTTTGGTACTTAGTTATGAGTATTCTACAGTGTCTGTTCACTGAAAAATTTGAACACTGAGTTGAAAACCATGAATATGGGGGGAACGTAATAAAATATATTAATGTGCTTTTAAGAGCATAGGAATGTAATGATGCTTATTAAAACGACATTTTTCATTAGCAACTTTAAAAGTTTCTCTAAGTACTAATTTAGGAAAGTATGCTAATTTTCATTGTAACTTGAAACTAAGCTGTTTAAATTAGAACGAGCTAATAAAACAAACAACAACAGATGCTGGCGAGGATGCGGAGAAAAAGGAATGCTTCTACACTGCTGGTGGGAATGCAAACTAGTGCAACCTCTTTGGAAGACAGTGTGGCGACTTCTGAAAGAACTAGAAATTGACCTTCCATATGCAATCCCCCTATACGGAACATACCCAGAGAAACTCAAATCATCCTACAAAAAAGATATCTGCACGCACGTGTTTGGTGCAGCTCTATTCACAACAGCAAAAACACAGAATCGACCATGCTGCCCATCAAAGCTGGACTGAATTTAAAAAAGCGGTACATATACACAATGGAACGTTATGCAGCCTTAATGAAGAACAAACATATGGACTTCGCAGCAACTTGAATGGATTTAGAGTCGATCATACTCAGTGATCTATCACAGAAACGAAGAACAGAGTACCATATGTTCTCACTCATAAGCACAACTTGAACAATTATCATAATACCCTAAGAAAAGGATTGGCAGTAGTGGGAAACTGCCAGGGGGTAGGGGGTGGGGGTGGGATTGGCAGTTGAGGGAAACTGCCAGGAGAGGAAGGGGCACACCTCATCAACAAGGGTACTTGCATAATGAACATTTGTATATCTAACCCTGAATTGTACCCCACATCTTTAAAATAAAAATAAATAAATAAAAATAAATTAGAATGAGCATACCTTTGCCACATGTCATGTTTTATTATCATTCGATGGTATGTATAAATTTACCACCTATATAAGAACAAAATACGGGAAATATTTGTATGAATACATTAAATGAGCAGAGAAAAATCTTTTTTCACATTTCGTGGGATCACGTTTTGTTTATCCAGATTCATGTAGTCATGAACTTAGCAAGTTAGCCTCAGATGCAGAGTATACCTAGACCTTAAGCGTAGAAGGAGAAAGTGGACAAGGACTTCTGTTGTTTGTACAGCACAGTGCCCAGCTTGTAGAAAAAGCTCACCTTGCGTTGATGAAAAGTGAATGACAGAATAAATGTCTGTACAAAGCCAGACAAGGCAAAGCTGTGCAAGGTATATCAAAAAATCAGTGTTCTGAGGATGACCTCTTTAATTACTTTTTCTAATTTTTCTTATTTTAAATAACTTCAGTGAACTCTTTCACCTAGCATTTTAGGTCTTGTCTGCAAAATGGAATTTATTACAAAAGCTAGTGCTCATACTTGCTAGTTGTCATACTAGACACTCTCTTAAAAATGTGACGAAAATAAGATTTTTTTCCCCAAAGGTACATGCTTAGTACATGATAGTGTGTACTGTCAGAGTAACCATTTTCTTCTTTAATCAGTGTGCTAATAATCAACAAAGGGAAATTGTTCAACATGTACACAGCCACAAGACTCTTGATTCTTTTTGAACTCCATTTGAACTGTATTTGGTTCCAAAGTAGAGCTAATCATTCTTAATCCAGAGGTAAAACCATTGCTGCCAGTAAACACACAGGCCCACTGACATTGAGCACAGAAAATCAAGTAGATGGTGATCGGTTTTCCCATGGTACAGCTCCTAAATAATCTCCCAAATTAAAGAAGATGCAAATTTTAAGAATAAAAGGAAATTAGTAAGATATTTATATCCAGAAGGTTTAATTTTTTTTTGATTCCTTAGTCTTATAGCATCCTAATTGGTGCTACAAAAACTTCCTCTGGTCTTCATCTGGACACATCTTGTTATTTTGAAAATTTCAAAACTTCAAGTAGACTTAGAAAATATGGACAAGTGAAAAGAAGAAAAAAATTCACAATCTCATCATAAAAAGTAATCATTATTGACATCTCAGATTGTTTTTTTCTCCCTCTTTATTGTTGTCCTAGTTCTGGTCTTTGAAAATAAAGAAATTTGGTGTTCACTTATAAATAAATGTTTCCACAGAGTCAGCAAGCAAAAATATAGAGAGATTGATAATATGAGAATTGTAACATTTTCTTTTGGCTGATCTGTAGTTCCCACAAACAGGCAGTCTAGAAAAATGTGGAAAGCACAGGGTTTGGAATCTGGCCGACCCGAGTTGGAATCTGACTTTCCTAACATGTGTGACCCTGTGCAAGTTGTTTAGCTTCTCCGCGCCTGTTTCCTTTTCTGTAAAATGAGAATAATACCCTCATCAGAGCGTTTTTGTGAATAGTCAATGAGAGGTATTTAAAGAATTTGGCATGTTGCCTGACACAGTATGCATTGAATGAATGGGAGCCATTATTATTATTTATAAGAATACTTACCGCTATTTTACATTCCTAACTAACCCTGCAGATCACAATGCTTCAAGATCACATGACACAAAGCCTAATTTTAGATCAGCCCGAGAAAAGCATAATTAAGCAGGTAAATCTATTAGAAAAAGATCATCTGATGCTTTCTTAAGCAAGTGCTCTCAAACTGTAGCATGGGAGACTGTTAGCACCTTCAATGCAGGAGGCTATTCTGTAGAATTAGGATCTTTAGCAGGAGTGAGTGCCCTGTTCTATCCTAAGATCATTTTTGCAGTTAATTCTCCACATACTTTATCACAGAAGTCCAGTTTCCCTTGGTGTAGTATAATCCAGTTGGGACCAGAAGATACAAAAGTGTGTTGTTATACTCTCAAAAAGTTTCTGTGGGTTTTCAACTACACTTAAACAGTTTAAGAACAATGTGATCATTGAAAGTAAAATATTCAGAAGCTATTTAATTATTCCTCTATTGAGGAAATTTATTTTGATTTATCTTATGTCGTTTTTTTTTTTTATTTTTAATTTGGGGTCTCGTCAAGTTTTGTTGTGTCAAGACCCCTGGGAGACCCTTATCTCCCTTTCATATCTGGAGATTTTGTTATTGGCGGCACAACTATCATTGACTGAGAGCCAGTTACGTGCCAGGCATGATAACGTGTACTTTGCATGAACTATTTCACATAATTGGACGACTGGTCCTATGATCTAGGCATAGTATCCTCATTTTTCAGAGACTAAGCCTGTGGTAGAAAAATACGACGTCACATGCCAGGATCACACCTCTGAGCTCAAGTCCATGACTGAACTTTAGTCCCTGAAAGCTCCTGCTTGGCCTGCCCCCTCCTTTCCTGCAGACTGGGGGACTTTAATGCAGTACTGGAGAAGCCTTGTCTGTGACAAGACAGACGCACAGGGAAAATCAGCTGTGGGATACTGAGATGTTAAGAAGCACTTGTTATGCTTTCTTTTTTGAAAGAAAAAATACTGTTTTTAATTGCCTTTTAAAACAAAGTGACCAAGAATAGGTAACATAAAACTGTTTATGTACAATAAATGGCACTTATAAATTATAAGGTGAAGTTTTAAAATAACCACATAAGAAATGACATTAGGTTGTGGAGAGGCCAACAGGAAGCACAGTAGAGAGACTAATGGAAGCAGAGGAGGAGGAGAAAGGGAACAGAGGTGGGGGGGGAACTCCAACAGAGGGAGTGTCTGAGCCGTGGGTGCTTGGTGCTATTCAATGAGGCCACTCCTATTTTCATAAATAATGTACTACAGGGAAACTCTGACATCAACCACTAGATTTACATTTTCAAGGCAGGGGTGTTCTATAAAGAGAAAGTCATAAATGCAAAAAGCCAAATCATGCCTCTTCGAGCACTGGCCTGGGACAGGAGCTGCAGGTGCGAAGTCCACCCTAACCTCTCTAGCTGTTCTATGTGTTACAGGGAATTCCAGGTTGCATTCCCTTGGCCCAAGGCTCCTTCCCCCACCCCTTTAGACGTTCATGGCAGACACCTTCTTATCACATAAGTTTCAGGGATAGAGAGATTTCTAGAGGTAGAATGATCATAAGGAGCTGCCAGATCCCTCCCAGGTTGGGGAATCAGTGGGCTCCCTTGACGTGATGCAGGGGCTGAGGTGATGGTGTTCCAGCATGATCGAGGTCCTGCCTGTGGGGGCAAGGTTGGGAGGGTGGGTGCAGCGGGGCTTGTGCACCTCAAATGCTCGAGCCCTGGAAGAAGCTGACTTTGCTTCCAGCCAGGAAGAGTGGCTGCCGGCAGCAACAGTCCCCAGGATCTCAAAGTCATTATTTATCTCGTTAAATAAATTGTGTTTCATTCACAAAAGGCAAGCATGTTCATGGAAGATGCATAAAAATACAAGTGGTGTGTGCAAGGATGGGCTTAATGAGTATGCAAACCAAGTGCTGGCACCTGAGCCTACAGATAGAAGGACCGTGCTTGGTATCACACTCTGCTGTTATCATCTCAAAATTATTAATTATAATTTGTGAATAATGAGTATTGCATTTTCATCTTGCACTGAGCCCTGCAAATTATATAGCAGGTCCTGGTTGCATAAAATTTCAACACAGGTAAACAAAGTCTTTCTAAAGTTCTGAGACTCTAGTTTCACACCCCACATTCTCAAAAGATGGAAGATCGAGATCGGGCAGTTTCAGCAACTCCTCCCTGTCTCCTGCCACAGGGACAAGCTCTCTTCCTGCCTTCTGCTCTTCCTATATAAGCTGTCTTTGCTCTGCACCTTCAGAGAAGTCTTGTATTTTGGGCACTCTTCAACAGACATCTCCTACCCAGACTTGAAATCTAGGCGGTGCTGTCCAACATGGCAGCCACAAACCCCATGTGGCCATGAGCACTTGCTGGGATTAAGATGTAGTGTGCACGTAAAATATACACTCAACGCATAAAAAAGAATGTAAAGTAAGTCATTACTATTTTTATATTGATTCCTTGTTGAAATAATAAGATTCTGGCTAGACTGGGTTAAATGAAATATTGTAAAAATTGGTGCTGTTTCCTTTTACCTTTTTTAACGTGGGCCACTAGAACATTTGAACTTAAATTTGTGACTCCGTTTGCTGCTCAAATTATATTTCTATTGGCCAAAACTTTTTTTTAAAAAAGCATGTTTCCACCTAGGTGGTCCACTTGCATCTGCATCTCTGAAAGTCTCAGACCAATTTTATGATCTTCTCTCCCCAAACAAACTTTTTCATCTCTTATTTCCCTAAGCAGAGACCTAATAATCAGACCGTACACTGCTGTCACCCTCAAATGCCTATTGAGTACTACTGACTAGTCTCTCAGTTCCAGTATTTCCCCTCCAGATCCACAGCCCTGTCCCAGTTGGGGCGTGTACCTTTTTCCTCAGTTACTCCACTATCCTCCTAGTGAAATCCTTGAGTTCAGTCTCACCCTATTTTAGTGGAACTCTCACACCAGGGGAGCTGTTTCAGAAAAGCATGATGATTTCCCACCTTCCTGTTTAAAATCTCAGTGACTTCCCGTGTCACTGAGGGTGGCATCATTACCCCACAGTCTGGCTCTGCTCTACTTGCCCGATTTTACCTGTTATTCCTTCATATCAGGTGCCCTGCATTCTAGCCAGACCAGTGGTCTTTGGTGCTCAGAAGGCACCACTCTGTGCCTGAAAGCTTTAGCCATTCTGTTCTCAGGTCATGCTGGGCTGGGCACCTTCCATGGTGAGCCCAGTCTTCTTTGGCTCCACCTCAAACACTTGCTCAGTGATGCCTCGGAAGCTCCCCCACAAGCCACAAAGATCACTCCCAAATGTCCTTTATACTGTACATCTCTATCAACACCATACTGTACTTGTTTAAAATTGCTTATACTTAAGACTGTTGTGCTGTTACTGTTTTAGATACATTCCAGACACTTAGGAGAGTGACGGACAAAGAGCAAGTCCTGACTGAAGAAATCTTTCACTGTTTTCTCATCGTCCCATCACCTTAGTTCATGCCTAAGTTTTTCTCTTGCCCGAGCTTTGAGTCTCTTTCCATACCCTTTCTTGTGCTCCTCATTTAATTAGATGGACTGTTGTCAGTTATATACTTTTCACCTACAATATGATCATTACTTTTTCTACTTAAAGAAACTCTGATGGTCTCTCTCTCTCTCTCTCTCTTCCTAAAGAATTAACCCAAACTACTTAGCATGATACGGATCCTGATGCTGGTGACAAAAATAGGTGTGGTGACCATTCATCTGTGTCCCTGAAGTGCTGGGAGCTGTGCCAGTCTTTCTCAATAATCTCACTTAATCCTAATGATAATCCTCAGACGTAAGTGCTATTGCCTCTTCTCTATGAGTAGGGAAATAGATGTCTAGAGAAAACTAGGAAACTATTCCCAACTGCCGAGTTGGCAATGACAGAGCTGGGAGTGAATTCCAAGTCTGGGTGACTGCCAAGCCCTTCCGTCCTCCCATACCACACCCGATGCAGTTCTCCCTACTGCTCCTACATTCCCGTCCCATGAACCAGCCTCCGTGTCCCTTACGCCTTGCTCATCGGCACCTGGTGTTCCCTCCAGCTGAGACCGCTGCCTTGGCCTTGCACAGTCTGTGGTAGCCAGGCGGGGCTAGCCCTGCCCTTCTCCCGCCTGCCCTCAGAGTGCTTGCTCTCCTCTATCCTGGCACTTGTCATGCTGTGTGATTATTAGCTGCTCACCCTCCTTCTGTCCCCCAAGACTCTGAACAGTCCCCAAGAGCAGCAACGACACTGAACTCAACACAGCCAGGAAGGTCAGAGATGCGCATGCAGTACTTGCCTTTTGGATGAACTATTTATGGAAAAAAAAAGATAATGATGCTTGCTAATGCTGCTTGAGCATCTTCTACTTACCAGGCCCTACTTACATAATTAAAACACATACTCCATTCAATTCTTTTAAAACTCTTGGAAACGATTTATCATTTTAATCCTTATTTATTTTTTTCAGAATAATTAGTTGTGCAACACTTATAATTTCAATAGGAAAAACAATTTTGGTTCAATAGGGCACCCTATAAAATAACTAGAATTTGTCTAATATGCTGGATTTCGTTAATTTGCATCATTTCTTCCCAATAACTACATTTAGACCAATAAAATCCCATATTATTTTTTAAAACAAAGAAAAAAGATTTATTATTTGCTTTTAAAATTCATGTATGGGCTAGGCACAGTGGCTCAGCCTGTAATCCCAGCACTTTGGGAGGCCAAGGCGAGAGAACTGCCTGAGCCCGGAGTTTCGAGACCACCCTGGGCAACTTGGTGAGACCTCGCTCTACAATAAATCACAAAAACTAGCTGGGCATGGTGGCGTGTGTCTGTAGTTTCAGCTACTTGGAAGGCTGAGGCGGAAGGATCACCTAAGCCCAGCAAGTGGAGACTATGGTGGCTGTGAGCATGTCACTGCACTCCAGTCTGGGTGACGAGAGTGAGACTCCAAATAAAAATAAAATTAATGTATGACAAGTGGAGAAAAAAAATTGATGGCAGTTTAAACATTTGATCTAAGTGTATTTAGCAGCCATATTTAATAGCTTTAAAAAACACCCAAAAATCTCATTTAAAAAAACATGGATTTTTTTTTGTTGTTGTTGTTGCAGAGTGACTAAAAAGACATCAGCATAGCCTTTTAATGACTAAACATGCTTTCATCAGAAAAAAATGGCTTTCATAAACATAGTATGTATGCTACACACAGTTATCAGTCCACACTTATATTCAGTTAGGCTACATCTGAGGCCTTCATTTGCCCCAGAATTTGCCCACTTCCTTCTGATAGCTAGAAAATTATTTCCTGCTGCCTACCAGGTGTCTTCATCTAGATGTTTTCAACAAATATGTCAAGTCCTACATGTCTGAATGTTGCCTCCCGTTGTCAAAAATAAAGCACAAAGATCTTCTCCATTTCCACTTTCACAGCACCTCCAACTCTTCACTTCCCCGATCTCCCATGAAGCTTAAGTCTTTTAACACCCCAAACAATTGTTAGATAAGCATTAGGGTCTCTCTGAGATCCCTGAGACTTAGATTTCATATACCCTGTAGTGGTAACTTGGGTCCCTCTGAAGGGTGGCAGATGGCAGGGTCAGAATTCCTTAGACTACACGCATGCGGGGCTTCTCGAGACGCTAGAGGACCAGAGGCAAGTAATCAGAGCACTGGAATTTGAAGGAGAGTCTTACTATAAACCTCCATGGACAACCAGCAACAGTAGCCATTGACATTTATGGGACCCTTCTCTGTGTCAGATGCGGTGACATAAACAGTACACAACATCCCTGCGTTTTTAATGCTGGGTGCTGTGGTTTACTCTTTAGCTGAGCAAACCGAGGCCCACGGGGTTTTGCGCCTTGGCCTACTTCAAGGTACCAGAACTCCCACCCACAATGTGTGAGTCTGCATCGCTCCAGCTAGTTACCAGCAACTGTCCTATAACATACCCCCCTCCACGAAAAAGACTAGATCTGAGAAATTACACCTACATCAGACACTTGACAGTAATTGACAGGCATATTTTTTACATATGCCTTGAGACCCAGCACGTAAAGGAGAGCGTAAGACAGCACTGCTCCCGTGAGTGTCACTGCTGGAGCTGACTCTGCGGGCTTTCATTCCCACTTTTGTGCCCCCCTGTTGATTCGCCACTGAGACAGACAGGCTCTCTGTGACTTCCCACCCCCTGTACCTACCATGCATCCCTGACCATACCTCACACCTCAGTGTGACAAGGCCATCGCGGAGAATTTCCTCTATCTCCCTCTGGCTCTCAGAAGTGGAGCCCCCTGGCTCATTCACTCCAGTGTTCCGGAACTTCAGTCTTCCCCACCCTCTTTAAAGCTGGGCTGCCCCCTGTCCTTAGGATGGCCCCAAACAGGGGCCAGCCTCTCTTTGCTCCCTCCGGGTCTTTCTTCCCAGGGCAGCCCCATTACCACCTGCCTCCGCCTTTTCTCCTGCCTCTTTCCCCAGGGCCACGAATGGGCTCAGCTCTTTGCCAGCACAAACCCGTTCTTCCTTTCTCTCCCTCTCTCCTCTCTCCTCTGCCCTCTCATCTGGGGCCCTCTCCATCCTTTCACTTCCTGGTCGAACTTGTTGCTTCCGCATCCTTAAAAACGATTGTTTCCCCTTCCAGCTTTATGGAGGTATCATCAACAAATAAAATTGCACGTTTCAAGTGTACAACGGGATGCTTTGAGATTTGTATTTACTGTGAAATCATCCCCACGATCCCACGAGTCAACACATCCATCCCCTCACATAGCTACCTTTTTTGTGGGTGGTAGGGACATCTGAAGTCTATCCGTTTAGCCAAGTGGACAACACAGTATCGTTAACCGTCGTCACCACGCAGTCCATTCAACCCCCAGAACATCTCTATCTTAGAGCTGAAAGTTTGTACCCTTCGACCAGCATTCCCCCATTTCCCGTCCCCATCCACTCGCGGCAACTACCAGTCATTCTACTCTGTTTCTGGGAGTTTCACATTTAGATTCCTCCTGTCAGTGAGATCATGCGGTATTTGTCTTTCTTTGTCTTACTTCACTCAGCATAATAATGTCCTTAGGGTTCATGCATGTTATTGCAAATGACAGAATTTCCTTCTTTTTATAGCTGGATAATATTCCTCTGTGTGTGTGTGTGTGTGTGTGTGTGTGTATCACAAATTATCCACTCATACATGAGCATTTAGGGTGTTTATCTATGATTTATATATATAAACA
>CAUYQG010050327.1:0-17342 GCA_963574415.1 Tarsius wallacei | reverse complement strand
AGGCTGAGGCGGAAGGATCGCCGGAGCCCAGCAGGTCGAGGCTGCGGTGGCCGGGAGCGGCCACTGCACTCCAGTCTGGGTGACGGTGAGACTCCAACTAAAAAAAAAAAAAAATTAGCCGGGCGTGGTAGCATGCGCCTGTAGTTCCAGCTACTTGGAAAGCTGAGGCGGAAGGATCACCGGAGCCCAGCAGGTCGAGGCTGCTGTGGCCGGGAGCGGCCACTGCACTCCAGTCTGGGTGACAGTGAGACTCCAACTCAAAAAAAAAAAAAAGTTTTCTTTGAAACCTTTCTGTTTATAATGCATCCAACCTAATCAAAATCTTTATGTATTTTGATTTTATACAATTTTTTTTTTTTTTTGAGTTGGAGTCTTACTCCATAGCCCAGACTGGAGTGCAGTAGCACGCTCACAGCCACCACAGTCACAACCCGCTGGGCTTTGTCGATCCTTCCGCCTTAACCTTTCAATTAGCCGTAACTACAGGTGTGTGCTGCCATGCCCAGCTAATTTTTTGATTTATTATAGAGACAGGGTCTCACCATGTTCTCCAGGCTGGTCTCAAACCCACGGACTCAGGCAATCCTCTTGCCTTGGCCTCACAAAGTGCTGGGATTACACGCTTAAGCCACCAGGCCTGGCCAATTTTACACATTTCTTATTGTCTCTAAGGTGGTACAGTTTAAATGTTGATTCATTAAGGCACTGTTTTATAGTGTTTAGAATGCTTAAGTTAGAATGTTCCCTACCAGTTTCCCACTAGCAATGTGCCTTGGGTACACTATGCCTCAGCTTTCTTTCTCTATACCAGGGATAATAGTAATACTTACATCATAAGCTTGTTGGGAAGATTACAGTGCTTGGAAAGTGTAAAGAGTTTAAAACAAAGCTAGGTATATAGTAAGTGCTCAATTAGTATTAGCAGAAAGAGCATAATATGTATGCTGCCAGCAAGGAGGGTGATACATCAGAATGGAACTCTTCTTCAAATTCTGTTGACCCCATGGTAAGTAAGTTCCGTTTTGTAAATAATACAGCAGAATGGGTGTAGAGGCTAAGGAAATAAAGGCTAAGGCACAATATTAACCCAGTGTTATGGACTGCATGTTTGTGTTCTGCTTAAATTCATATGCTGAAACCCTAACCCCCAATGGGATGGTATTAGGAGGTGGAACCTTTGGGAAGTAATTATGATGGGGCCTACATTATAGAATTAATGTTCCTATGTAAAGAGGAAGAACACTATCTCTCACCCTCTCCTTTCTGCCATGTTAGGACATAATAAAAAGACAGTCATCTGCAAATCTGGAAGTGGGCCTTTAGCAGACACTGGACCTACAGGCACCCACATCTTGGACTTCCCAGCCTCCAGAACTGTGAGAAATAAATTTCTATTGTTTAAGTCACCTAACCTTTGGAATGTTTGTTACAGCAGCTGAAATGACTAGAGAACCTAACAAATCCCAGGTTTTCCAGCTGAAACTGTTACAGCCTGACTCAGTTTTTATGCCTGCTGCCCAGGAAAACCAAGACTGACACAGCTATTACAACAGAGAAGGAGTTTAATATCGCAAAGCAGCTAAGAAAGGAGAACAGGAGGTTTGCCTCAAATCTGCCTCCCCTAAAATTCAGAGGATAGGGTTTTAAAGGGAATTTGGCAGGCAGGGACTGCTGATAGGTTAATAATATCATGGAAGAGTGTTGAGACTGTCTTCCTGTTGTAGAACCAAATTCTGGGAGGGGGTTGTCACAGAACCAGTGGAACCAGTTTCCTGGGATATGTTTTGGACCCAGATGGGGTCTTGGGTCCATCAGTGACTGAAAAATATTCTGAATACCATTCTTAGGTTTTGCAATAGATGCTAGCTATAAAGCAAGTCCCATGACCATTGGCTACTCCTCCCTGGGCAGTGAGCTATGATAGAGTTCATTTAGGAGGAAGATATAAGAGAGGTGGGATACCTGGAGATTGGAGCAACTTTTGTCCTTCAACCTCTACTTTTGTCTTCAAGCAGTCTTAGGCCTATTGTTCGAGAGAAAACATATTTATCAGCCTTGTAGGGTGGCTTCTCCCCTACCCCAAAGGTCAGAATGTGAAGACATTAGCTGCTCTCTGTTGGAGTGAAAGCAAACCTAGAAACACTAGATTTATTAAATTTTAGCCATAGCTGTAGCTTTTTAGGGCTCTGGTATGTGCTATGACTCTTTTTTTTTTTGAGTTGGAGTCTCACTCCGTCGCCCAGACTGGAGTGTGGTAGCCGGGAGCGGGCCGCTCCTAGCCACCGCAGCCTCAACCTGCTGGGCTCCGGTGATCCTTCCGCCTCAGCCTTCCAAGTAGCTGGAACTACAGGCGCGCACTACCACGCCCGGCTAGTTTTTGATTTATTGTAGAGATGAGGTCTCACCAAGTTGCCCAGGCGGGTCTCGAACCCGCGGGCTCAGGCAATTCACTCACCTCAGCCTCCCAAAGGCGTGGGATTACAGGCTGAGCCACAGAGCCCAGCTTCTGCTATGACTCTTATCCTGTGGCCACATATTAATTTTATATTGGCAGTTTCAAAACTTTTTTTTGCCATTGTAAGGTTTTCACATGGACCCTCCTTCTTGCTTTCCTTCCAGTCCCCTTCCCTTTTTCCCAGTAGGGTTTCAAGGACTATTCCTAGGTTTATCAACCAATCCATTCAAAGTAAAGTTAACATAGCCACAAAGTAGACATAGCACATTTTCCTGTGGTAATGAGGCAGATTAGCCAGTGCAGTTTAGATGTGGGTAAGTTTCTTGCTGGTGGGTCTAAATTAAAAGAAGGTAAGCATTCAAGACATCTTTCTTATCCATACATGACCTTCACCTGACCAACCAGGCATATAAAACCTGACCACCTTATGGGTTGGAATGTTAAACTATCAGTACAGTAAGTTGCAAAAACAATAGAAAATTACCCCAAATACAGACATAATGTTCTTCAAAAAAAGCCCAAATCTAGTTAGACAGTAACTTTCATTATTTAGAAGGTCCTTGTGACTTTAAATGTTGAAAGATGGTAATCAAAATTCATGACCAGATATCTGTAGCCCTCTGCTCTTAGCTCATGGTTTGCTTAATTATCGTTGTAAAAGTATATAAAGCTTCTGTCAAAGGCAAACACTTGACCTTCTCTTAAGGCATCCATGCTTTCCTTGAATGTGCCCTTTTTATTCTAATAAATTCTTTCTTAAACTATACTTTGGATTTACTCTGAAATTCTTTTCAAGGCAAAGTCAAGGAACTCATGGAGCCACTATACCATACCCCACCCAGCATTGGTAACCATTTACTAAAAGATTTAGAAAATGTGAAATAAAGTTTATAGGAGGCCATTGGTTTGTACTTAGCTCCTGCACTAGGTCCAATTGATCAAACCAAATTGGAGTTACTCATTCTGAAGTTCTGTGCCACCAAGCTAAAACAAAGTTATTTATCTGACCTTCCAAAAAATCAGGAGAGAGATAATAGCCAAATCCCTAAACAGGCCTGGGGGCATGATAAAGATGTTCCCTCTGTGTTAACTTTTAAAAGCAAAGTAACTTTGAAATGACCAATCTGTTTTTTGCTTTGTTTCTGTCTTTTCAGCATGTTTTTACCTATGAAGCCAACCTTCTCTGCTCAGTTTATCAGAAATAAAATAGACTAAGGTGTTGCCCAATTCTAGAGTTGGCTTTATGGTTTTTAATAGGTCTTTTATGAAAGGAGAGATGAATTTTTTTGTGACACTCGAAAGAGCAGAACCTGAAACCAAAGGCTGAAGGTTTGGGGAAGCAGATTTGACTTCATATCGGACACTTAGGCTTTCCCACAATGATGTACTACTATCAGGTACTGATTTCTCATCATTAGAATCATTGATGATCCTGAATGCCACCAGACAGAGATACTGTAGAAAGATTCCTATAATGCCTAGAAGACATTCCCCATGCTGTTGCATTTTTCTTTCTTTCTTTTTTTTTTTGTTTGAGTTGGAGACTCACTCTGTCGCCCAGACTGGGGTACAGTGGCCGCTTCCGGCCACTGAAGCCTGACCTGCTGGGCTGCGGCGATCCTTCCGCCTCAGCCTTCCAAGTAGCTGGAACTACAGGCGCGCGCTACCATACCCGGCTAGTTTTTTGGTTTATTGTAGAGATGAGGTCTCGCCAAGTTGCCCAGGCGGGTCTCGAACCCGCGGGCTCAGGCAATCCACTCACCTCAGCCTCCCAAGGCGCAGGATTACAGGCTGAGCCACCGAGCCCGGCTACTGTTCCATTTTTCAAGACTGTTTTTTTTCCTTGGACTGTTTCCTTAGGAAAACTTAGAAATCCATACATTTTCTAAATTTTTACATCTGCCATAATGAATATTTGATTTTTACTCATATTTTAGTTAGACTATCCCATCACTAATATAAACAAATGGTCTTGTTATGTATAATATATATTGCTTTATTTTTGCATTTATAAACATCGCATCAGTATCTAAACTACATATGCACTTTTGAAATATCCTTTTTTATTGAGTCATTTTAAGTGAAATGTACTGTGCTAGAATGGTACATAGTAAACATAAAGATACTCTCCCTCTCCATAAAGAATTATCATCCAGTTGAGGAGACAAGAAACACACACACATGTGCATTGTACATAAACATCAGACTAATAAGTGATGCTAATAGTAGCCCTAATAGGAGTTTGATGGAGGGAGAGCATCTAAGCCAGTGAGATTTCAGTAAGAAGGTTAGAACAGAGATGTAGAGAGGAGAGACCTGGATGTGAACTGATTTTTTTTTTTTCAAGTAAATTTAAGAGGGCCTAAAACACTAGTTTTGCTGTCCTCACAAACAGTTCTACACCTTGGGTGTGCACCAAATTTTCTCCATTGGGTGAGGTAGACTTCATATTTACTGAATCAGAATTTCTAGGGGCAAGGCTCAAGTATTTGTGTTTTTTCAAAGTTTCTCCAGGTGACTCCAATATAGAACCAGGATCTCTAGCTACCAAACCACACAGACGCAATAAACCACTCCACTTTGAGATAGTGGACACAATATATAATACTGATAAAGAGGCACACTCCCACTTATGAAGACTTCCTCCCTTTTCCACATCAATAAATTAATGCCAAAGACTGAAGGAATGTTCGGAGTTAAAACGAATCAAGAAGCGAAATGTTATTTTGGACAACTCTAATCTTTTAGAGCTTTAACATTTTTTTTTTTTTTTTTTTTGAGTTTCAGTCTCACTCTGTCGCCCATACTGGAGTGCAGTAGCACACTCCCGGCCACCCCAGCGTCGACCTGCTGGGCTCCGGCGATCCTTCTGCCTCAGTCTTCCAAGTAGCCAGAATTATAGGCGCGTGCTACCACACCTGGCTAATTTTTTGATTTATTGTAGAGACGAGGTCTCACCAAGTTGCCGGGGCGGATCTCGAACCCGTGGGCTCAGGCAATCCACTCACCTCAACCTCCCAATGTGTGGGATTACAGGCTGAGCCACCCAGCCCAGCTTTAACATATTTTTTAAAAGATCTTTGCAGCCCCTTGAGATTTGTTTTATGTTATTTCATGTATTACAGGATCAGAGTGTTGCCTGGCTCTGACAGAATACAGGACCTGTGGTGGTGCTGACTCGCCCTGCAAGGAAATATGGTTAGCTGAAAGCCGGAATCCAGTACTGACTCTCCATGACCAATTTATTTGATTGCTTTATGTTTAAAAAAAAATACCGTCTGGTGTATGCCTTTAACAAGTTCCTGATTAGCCAATATTTTTAATAAAATGCATCTGCCCAAAGTAAAAGCGATAACATTGTGTGGGAGTAAAAGAATATGATGGCAAACAGCTGGGGACTTGGGGAGGAATCCTGTTTCTACCTTCTTCTCTTTGGACATAGACCAATGTTGGAAACAACAATGCATGCTGGTGATGTTTTTTACCCTTGAGTAGAAAAACAACAGGAACTATCTTGATCATGACAGCACTAAGAAATAAAACCATGAACAGCCTCTCCTTAGTAAAGCAGTACATGGGCCACATATGCAATTTTTAGTTTTCCAAGAGCCACATTTAAAAAAGTAAAAAGAAAAAATAAATATCATAGTTTATTGAACAATAAAATATGTTGTAATTACAACAATAAATTATGTTGTAATTACAAATATTATTTCAACATGTAATCAACTTTTTAAATTTTTGAGATGTTTTGCATTTTTAAAAAATGCCTTTGAAATCTTGTGTATTTTTTACACTTATACACATCTCAATTTGGAGTAACCACATTTAAGTGCTCGAATAGCCAAATATGGTTAGTGGCTATCTTACTGGGCTGTGCAGTACCATGCAGTGAGGATTTCAGGCTCTGAAATCAGGGAGAGCCAGGTTTGAATTATTTCTTCACCAATTTCTAACTCTCTACCCATGAACAAACTGATTAAAGACGTGTAACTTCTATGTTTTCATTTGTAAGGTAAGAATAATAACACCTACTTTAAAGATTTGCTTGATGGATTAAAGATTCAATAAATGGTTGTGGTTGTTGATAGTCCTATCTCAGTATTATCTTACTGCAGTGCCAAGTGAAAAGAAGACTCCGAATGTTTGTCTTCAATCTCTCTCTTTCATTGAATAGCTTTGTGTGATCATGGGCATGATTCTTTAACTCTTTATGCCTCTTTATTTTTCTTATTGGAAATAATGGTTTCAAACACAGAAGGCTGACGTCAGGGTTAAATGGGAATATATATGTGGAAGAAAACCCCCCAACAACCATTTCCCAGGGCGGAACTAGAGACATTCATAGATGATATGATTTGTGATTTAAAAAAAATTAGGATTGTGGTAGTGGTTATGTGATTGTGTAAAATCTCAGAGGATTGTACACCTAAAGTGTTTGGATTTTTCTGCTTGTAAATTATCCCCAATAAATGTGATTTTTAGAACAAAAATTGAGAAATTCCTGGTTTTATAAAGTAGCAGTTGTTTTTTCCACAGATTGCTCAGAGTCTTAAATATACTACTGTGGATCATGAATTTCTGAGTGAAACCTAGCATACAGCATGTATGATCATTGCTCTCCTTTTTCACAGGATGTCCTAGATAGTTACTGAACCAATACCCACTTTGGGAAATACTGCTGTAAACTACTATACAAATACATTCAGATATCAGTTATTAAGTTTATTCCATGATAGCTAAAGATTATGGAAAACGCAGATCATCTGACCCATTTGATCATGGCCTCCTCCTACATTTATTTCCTTTATTTGATTTACAGGATATGCACTATCTTTTCCTGGTATTCCTCACGCCCCACTAGCCACTTTTCAGTATTTCTTGCTGGCTATTCCTCCTCTTGTGGGAGTGTCGTTGACCTTCACCTTTGAACCTCTTCTCTAGTCTCACTATACTCACTCCCTGGCTGATCTGATATACTTCCACTATTTAACCTTATCCAGATCCTGTTGAGACCCAAATATAAATCTCCCTTCTTAAAATTTCTGCTGAACAACCCCATTTTATTGCTTAGATTATGGTGCCTCTAAATCTGATAAGTCTAAATATAACCCACACCTCATCAAACTAAACCTTCGTCTCATCTTCCCCATCTCAGTAAATGGCAACACCATTCACTTAGCCAATTAATTGAGCCAAAAGTACAAGTTTCATCCTTGATTCCTTTGTTCACCTCACACATTACATCTAGTCCTTCAATAGCATCTCTTCTTTAAAAACAGATCCAGAATCTTACTACTTCCCATCATCTTCCTCTCCACCCTCAGTCAAGTGACCCTCATGTTTCATTTGGACCACACCATAACCTCACAATGGATCTCCTTGCTTCCACACTTGGCCTGCCACGATCGACTTTTTACAAAATAGTCTGAATGATCTTCCTAAAATATAAATCAAAACTGTTCATTCACTTTCTCAAAACCTGTCATAAATTGTGATCACTCTTAGAATAAAATCTAAACTCCTTATTAAGACCTTAAAGGCTTTCTATTATATGGTTCCTACTTAGTTTCTAATCATATCTCTTAAAAATTCTGTCTACTCCTTCCTCTTCTATAGCCATTCTGGCCTTATTGCTCTTCCTCAAATAGGCTAATCTTGTTCCTGCCTCAGGGCCTTCTCTCAAATAGTCTCATTGATTCCTCCCCAACCCATTTCATTCAAATGCCACCTTTCTTCAGAGAACTCTATTTAAATATGTCCCATGTGCAATACTTTATATAGCATGTTTCACTAACTGATAGTATTTATATTCTAGTTTTTTCTTTGTCAGTCTCTTTCATTGAAAAGTAAGAGTCACTAAGTAAGCTACTTTGTTTGTATTGTCCACTACTATATCCCCAAATACCTATAAAAGTGTCCCATAGTGGACATTCAATCAATATTGAATAAATGTATGTTACATTTTTCTTAGACATGAGTATAAGAAAAATGATACTCAAAAGAATAGAAGACATTCTTATCAGTAAAATGACTTATAGAATTTGAAAACTTCAGCTATTAAGAACTCAGTAGTACTTTAAGATTTGTTAGCCAGACTCGGTTCCTCAGCCTGTAATCCCGCGCTTTGGGAGGCTGAGGTGAGTGGATTGCCTGAGCCCATGGGTTCAAGACCCGCCTGGGCAACTTGGCGAGACCTCATCTCTACAATAAATTAAAAAATTATCCGGGTGTGATAGTGTGCGCCTGTAGTTCCAGCTACTTGGAAGGCTGAGGCGGAAGGATTGCCGGAGCCCAGCAGGTCGAGGCTGCGGTGGCCAGGAGCGGCCACTGCACTCCAGTCTGGGTGACAGAGTGAGACGCCAACTCAAAAAAAAAAAAAAAATGTGGTACATATACACAATGGAATATTACACAGTCATAAGAAAGAACAAAATCATGAATTTCGCAGCAACCTGTATGGAATTAGAGTTTATAATACTGAGTGATCTCTCACAGAAACAGAGATCTGAGCATCACATGTTCTCACTCATAAGTGGACCTTGAACAACTACTATAATATTATAAGAAAAGGATTGACAGTGGCGGGAAACTATGGGGGAGGACAGGGAGGGGAAGGAAGGTGGGATTAACGGTAGTCAATATCTGTCTGGGGAAAGGGGGGCACACCTCATCAACAAGGGTACCTGCATAATGAAATTTGTATACCTAACCCTTAACTATACCCCACAACTTTAAAATAAATAATATATATTAAAAAAACCAATTTGTTTCGCATGCACAATGTAAAAAAGAAAAAAAAAATTAAATCAACACCAGTAATCAAGCAGGCTAATAAGAAAGTATACCAAACCCTTGTCCCAGGATTTTCTAATAAAGCAAAGGCTGAGAGCCAACAGCCAGTGATGCTGACAGAGCTGCAATCAGGCCTTAGAAAGAGGAAACAGCCATCTCAGAAGCAACGGAGCATGCCACTGAATGATAACACTGTGATACATTCTTCCTGCCCCCCAAACTCATTCTCACCAATATATTAGAGAATGAAACACAAGTGGGTCTCCAAGACAAAAAGAACTAGAAATATGAAATACCCTACCATAGCATGAGACCAAATGGGAGTCCCACTGTCTGATGTGCCTCAAAAATTCCATTACATCCCTGTGTTTTCTTCACTTTCACCTTATTTCCTGGAAAGTGGAAATGATGGTACTTCAAACAAATCATTCAATCCAAGGAGCAATTTTTAGCTCATGGAGTCTCTCTGAAGTTGAAATATGGGCCTATATTTTTAATTGGTCACATTATGCTGTTTAATTCAGTAATGAAAAGATCCATCATACTGTTAGCAAACTCAGTGACTTAGGTGTTAGCAAGTGCTCAATAAGTTAGGTACTTATTGAGCACTTGCTGAATGCTAGGCAGTGTACCAGGCACTGCGATTGACAAACAAAAAAGTACTGGACTTGACTTCAACTTTGTCTATCAGGTACCGACCATCTATCTAGAGAGCTAGGACCAGTATAAAATAGAGCAATGAATTATATTCCCCTACATCCAGTGGTCAACTTCATGCTTTATGCTTCAGACATGGCTGGATCCAGAGGTGCAAACAATGTCACCAAGACACTACTGCCCCACCGAGAGAAGCTTCCTAGGCATGACGCTCTCACAGAAGGAAGCAGAACCAAGAAAAAGATGAATCAAAAAGTAAATTGGCAGACCATGTCTGGAATCGACTCTTTTGACATGTTGTGCTGCCAGAGAGAAGAAAGCTCTCCTCACTCCTGTGTCCCTATTCATTCCCGAAGTGAATTCTGTTTGGATCTCTTTGGATCGCTTGTCCCTCCTCTCTACACTAATCACGAGGCAAGCCCATGGGCCCCCTGGTTAGTCAGGCTGAATCCTGGACCTACTCTTTTTTTTTTTTTTTTTGGTAAATAACTGGTGTTTTTACTGCTCCGATGAAAACAAAAAGAAGACAAATGGAAATAATACCTTCCCATCAATAACATGGGTACTTTCAGCAGTAATTCTCCTCTGGAGACCCCTGCAGGAGGTATATCAGAGTCTGGGGCAGGGGTCACCTGTGCTGAGGATTGCCACTGACCAGGTACTGTGCCAAGCAGATAAGGCATTTGTGAGACCCACCTGACCAACTCTCGTTGGTGTAGCAACAATGCCTCCCATATCCCAGCGGAAGAAGTGGGACCAACACTCTGACCGTCTCACATCACACTAATGTTTCTAAACGTATGTTCTGCTGGACATACATGACCTAGAAAGAAGTTCAGTCACAGATTAAGTAAAATATACTATAAAGACATACATATTATAGTAGGACTGCAGTTCTGTGAAATAAAAATTGTATATATACCTTCTGGAAAACTTTGGAAAGAAAGACTGTAAAACTTTAATAAGTGTGCAGTAAGATGACAGAATTTTACACTTTTGAGTATCTTAATGTTTCTATGATGAACATTACCAAAGTAATTAAAAATAATTTTAAATGTAGGGAATATTTTCATTGGCTAAAGCTTTAATTTAATTGTGGTTTACTATGGGTGCACATAAAATATTACATTCACAGGTATACAGTAATTCCTCACTTAGCGGTGTCAATAGGTTCTTAGAAACCGTGATTTTTTTAAAATTAAAATTTAATTTTCTGGACCCACACATAAAAGGGCAAAGGGAGCTGCCTGATTGACAGGCCCTCCAACATCACACGGAGGGATGGAGTGAGGGTCACCAAGGAAAAATCTGTTGGGTAGACAAGTAACGTGGTGTGATTGAGACTACAACGGCACTGAAAGTTGGAGACATCGCTGTGGGCTGAAAGAAACGAGGCAAGAACGGAGTGTTTCTGGAGATGCTTGCTAGAGACTGACTGTTTCTGTCCCTCCAGAATGCCTATGTTAAAAACCAATCTCCACCGTGATGGATCGGGCGGTGGGCCCCCCATGAGTGGGATTAATGCTCTTATGAAAGGGACCAGGAGCGCTCCCTCATTCTGTTCTGCCATGGGAAGCCACAGCCAGGAGATGGCTATCTGTGAACCAGGAAGCAGGCACTGAACCCGCTCAGAGCCTCTAGAACTGTGAGAATGAAGTTTCTGTTTTCTGTAAGTCACCCAGTCGATGGTATTCTGCAATAGCAGCCCACATGGTCTGAAGACAGCTGTAAAATTAAACACAACAATTAATCTCATTCAGGTCTGCTGTATGGCAGGCACGCAGTAGGCTTTTTACCACACATTACCAAAACCCCAAACCCAAGCCTCACAAGGTTGCCTGAATGACCCTGTCTGCCCATCTTCCCACCTTCGTCTCTTGCCAGCTTTCCCTCTCCTCCCACTGGGTTCACTTCTATTTCTACGTTTCTTACTCTTACCTCAGGGCCCTTGCACTTGCTGGTCCTCCTGCCAGAAACTCCCTTCCCTGCTTGTCTTGGAGCTGATTCTGCTCATCCTTTAGTTTCTACCGTAAACATCCTTAGGGAGGCCTTTCTTCTCCAAGGCTTGATGAAGCAGATTACCCAAGTCTCTTGCAAAATACTGAGCATCCCACCCCCAGGGCAGGGCATGTGAACTGATCACTACCGTGTCCCCATTGCACAGTCTTAATGCATAGCAGAAATATGATAAGTGTTTCTTTCATTCATTCAACAAACATTCACTGGGCACCAGCAGTGCACCAGGCACTATGAGAAGTGTTTAAAATACATCAGTGACCAAAACAATCGAGATTCTTGGCTCTCAAGGAGCTTAAATATTTGCCAAACCAATGAAGAAGCACACTAAACAGAGAGACCCAGACGTTGGGCAACTAAGCAGAAAGAACCTGGAAGAGCATTTTGGGTGAAGAGAAGAACAAGATGATGGCCCAGAAAGTATGGTGAGAATTGGCAAGATCTTCTCCTGGTGACCCTGCCATGAGCCTCACCAGAGGCCTGGTCAAACCTCAGCTTCCACAAGGCCACAGCCTGCAAAGAGCACCTCAGTCCTTTGCGGCATAACTTGGCCTGCTGGTGGAGCTGAGTGTGTGTGGCGAGATGCTCCCCACCCCCCCTACCCCCCCACCCCCATGTCCCCATCCTCAGAGCACAAGGAGCAAGCCAAGAACCCGTTAACAGCACTCTGGAAAAGTCAAGTGCCATCTGCCTGCTGTATCACACTTGACTTTTTGCTAAAATCAAGACAATTACAAGATTGTTCCTGATCCTTTTAAGTTGGCTTGAGAGCCCTTGAACCAAATTAAACGTAGGAAGGGCTTGGGCTGAGGGGAGAGGTGCTAGCTCCACCGAGTTCCCTAAAAAGTCACCTCTCCACAGGCAACGCTATAACCCCCGCAGGCTGCCTGGGGTAAAAGACCAGCTTCCTCTGATGGCATACTGTTTTTAAAGGGCGCTGTAGTTCATTGTCATTCAGGTACTTAAAACATTTTTTTTTTTTTTTTGCTGTTCTCACTGTTTATTATTGAGAAAACACAGAAAATAAAAAAATAAGATTAAAAATACTAAAAATGTGCAAATACATGAAAGATAATATGTGGGTAAAGTTATATTCGAGACACTTGCTGCCATGTATCTTATGTGACACTGGATATTGGAGACACCACTGTAGGTTGAAAGAAACGAGGCAAGAATGGAGTGTTTCTGGAAATGCTTGCTATAGACTGACTGCTTCTGTCCCTCCAGAATGCCTATGTTAAAAACCAATCTCCACTGTGATGGCTTCAGGTGGTGGGCCCCCCATGAGTGGTATTAGTGCTCTTACAAAAGAGACCCCAGAGAGCTCCCTCATTCTGTTCTGTCATGCGAAGCCACAGTCTATGCAGAAAGGTTCTACATAGGACATTCAACAGATGTATTTAAAACATTCATTTTAAAGTAACAGTAAATATGGGTTTTGCAACCCATATTTTGTTAAAAATCTTCTGATTTGCATTTGCCTCCTACAAAATGCATTTGTGTCTTGAAAAACCTAGATCAAATATTACATTCAATGCTTATGTTTGCTGTATTCTGGATTTTTAATAAATGTTTTGAAAGATGAAAAAAAACTTCTGTTAAGACATCTTTTGACCACCCACACCCAAGACCAATTTCTCTTCCTCATTTCAGAGATAATTGCTCCATCATACCAAATTGGAGTATGCCCCTTCCAGATTTTTCTATACATTTACATATATATGTTATTTTATTTTGTCTTTGCTTTGTTTTTATATAAATGATTTCATATCGTCGTTTCACTTCTACAGCTTTTTTCTCTACATTATATCTTAGAAGTCTTTCCATATTATTAGTATGCGTACATCTATCCTTGTTAATGTGTGTGTAGCATTCCACAGTAACTTTGTCATTAGCTAGCATGAAATCCTTAGTAATTCCACTATTAATAAACATTTAACTTTTTTCCAATTTTTCACTATTTCACACCATGCTGTGATGAAAAGCCTGGTTCATACTTTCTGCCCAAAGTACTGGCGAGTGTTTTTCTAGAGTAGAGTTCTGCAAATGAGATTGCTGGTCATAGAGCAAACACAATTATTTTAATATCTGCTACTTAAATCACCCCACCCCATGGTGGCTGGATTTACCCTCCTATAGAAGTGCATGAGCGTGCTTACCTCCCTGTCAATGTTGACAGGGTCATCTTTTTACTCAAAACCTATTTGACCCTTTCCCCTAAATCCCAGCAGGCCTAGTACGGTCATCAAACATAAGTGTGCCACTAGGATAGCCCCAAATAAGGAGAACTGATGGCTACATAAAGGAAATTCTTGCACTGAATAGTAGACTTACCATTCAGTGCTCCAAGTTTCCTCTCCAGGATCCATAGCATGAGCATATCCCGTCCAGAAAAGACACTCCATGTAGGAGAGACAGTACTGGAGTAAGAGGTATTAAAAAACAAACCCAGGGCACTAGTGCTGGCTTTGGGCCAT
The DNA here is from genome assembly GCA_963574415.1 of Tarsius wallacei. Classification (NCBI taxonomy): domain Eukaryota; kingdom Metazoa; phylum Chordata; class Mammalia; order Primates; family Tarsiidae; genus Tarsius; species Tarsius wallacei. Next base: position 2,942 of record CAUYQG010050327.1, on the reverse strand, counting down.
ATAACAGAGCCTGTGACTTTGGACACTGCTCCCTCATTTTCCATCTCTAAAATGACACTTCCCTCATATATAAGACTTGAAGCAATGGCAGAAAACGGCCAAAATATCATCACCAGGCTGCTGGAGATGCTGTTGACTGCATTAAACAAGAATGCTCTTGGGGGTCTATGTTTCTGATTTTAGGCATGACTGCTTCCACCAAGAAGTGTTGAGTAACTCCTCCCTATCACATCAACAAAGGATAGCGCCCAAAGACATGCCTAAGCAAAAGATATTTGGTGGCAGAGCAGAGATGAGCTACAGCCTCCCAAGGGCATAACCAGACTGTGCCATCCCAATGAGTAACCAGGTGATGGCTTTCTGCACACCCTAACAGAGGGCTGCAAGTCCTCTGTGGACATGCAGCTGATGGAGACCCATCCCCCAGGCAGCCTTAGAGCACTGGTTCTCAGCATTGGCTACACACTGGAATCACTTTCAGGGCTTTATAAATTAAAGAGTACCCAGAGATACAGATTTAATTGGTCTTGGATGCAGTGTGGGCGTAAGGATTTTTAAAAGCTCCCCCAGTGATTCTAAGTTGCAGCCAAGGTTAAGAACCACTGCCTCAGGGCAATTACAGATAAAAACTCTGACAGTGCTTCTGCAATTAGGAATAAGAGCCCTGGAATTGCATATGCTTTCTTTTTCTTTTAACTTATTATTACGAAAAATGCAAAAGAAAAGAAAGAAGAGTTCCAACCCAAGGAGACAAGCTCAGAACCCGGAGCATGCAAGATGAAGACAAGGTGAGACTTGGAGGAACAGCAACAGGATCTGAACAACACAGCGCAGACGGGGTGGGCTATGCCAGGCCACCTGCTCTCATCACTCCTTTAGTAAAAAGAACCGTATGTTGTAGTTTTCAAGACATAATTATACATGACAATTACTTGATAATTGACTTAAGTAATTCTCAGTTAATTCCTTCAGCTTCAGCAGAGATTAGAGTTCAAGGAGGTTGAGGCTACTGGAATGTGCAGGGCAGAGAACCAGAAGACAAAGGGACACCAGGAAAGAATTCCGAAAGCCTGCATCTGGGCTTCCTTTCAGTCTGCTGCTGAACAGTAAATTTCACTTGTGCAGGGAGAAGCTCCACCAGTCAGGCATAGAGCACGAGAGAGTAACAACTCCCAGAGCTAGGAGACACCTAGGCTTCAGTCAATTGGAGTGGAGAGTCTTCCTTAAGAATCCAGGGCACCTAGCTGAGAGCCTCGAGAGGTCATGCCCTAGTCGTAAGAATAACCCAGAGGAAATGTGATTCTAAACACAACCTAGTTAAACATCACCAGTCTCAAAGGGATCAAAGTAATCATCAAGGAACTTGAGGACACTAACTTAACTGGCCAAAGTCAAATATCTTTTTTGAAGCAAGACAGCAACACCCAGCAATCGACAATGTAAAATTCACAGTGTCCAGGATTCAGTGTTGAAATTACTCCACACAGATGGATATGTGCTAAAGCAAACATGATAAGATGTGAATCTCAGAATGCACGTGGTGGGCATATGTTTTAAATTCTTCTTTTTTTTTTGAAAGCAGGATTTATTGAGAGGACAGAAAAACTTCCACAGTGGGAGGGGACTCAAAGGGGTTGCCCTAAATTTTTCATAATAAAATGGTGGAGGAAAACCTACTACATAGGAAAAAAAATGAGAAAATATGCCTAAAATAAGTAGAATAAAACTCATTCAGTGAAAACAAACTCAGAAATGATAGAGTGATGGGACAAGCCCTAGAACACAGCAACCAGACACAGGTAAATGCAAATGTGCATAAGAAAGTTTAGCAGAACTTTTTAGAAGTAAAACAATTACTCTATTTTAAGTAACAAACTATTACAAAACAAATAGAAATATACTCACAGTCCCAATGGGGTGGAAGGGAAAAAGGACAAAAATAACTCACAAAAGAGAAGAGAATGATGTGAAAAGCCCATGGAAAAGTTGTCAACTACACTAACATAAGTAAACAAAACAGAATCATCAAATAGCAAAGATTCTTCAAACTTCTGTGCTCAGTGCTGATGATCATGCAAGACAAACACAGTTATTCACTGCCTGGAGAAAGGTAAATTTTGGATTTATATTTTCTCTAAAGGAGATCTAGATGGACAGTGACTTGCCCAAGGGGTACAGCTGGTGAGCAATGTTAGCTGGTATGTTGTGTCCAAAGTCACAGAGGTCAAGACAGGATGGAACTGGTGTCTCTTTAATATGCCTCATTTTAATAAACTTGCTTATTCATGAAGGGGACATGGGTCACTCTCATAGACAAAACTAGGAGGCACAGTTGTGGACACGGGCAGAGCACTAAGCCGGGGAGGTATGTCCCCAGAATGGTGACTTAGAGTGAAGGCACAAAAGTGCAGTGGCCCTAGCGTCAACTCAGAAGCTGTGTCTAGGGGCTGGGAGTGGTGTGGCACAGAGAAGCCCAACCAGAGTGTGTTACCCTCAGGCCAAGGACACAGCACCTCTGAGACACTCCCTGGGTACCTCCAAACATAACATGGCCTGCTATTTGGCAAAAACATTGATATCTGATAGTCTTTAATGTTTCCAAATGTGGTAGCTGACACAGAGAAGTCAAGTAATTTGCCCAAGGACACACAGCTAACAAGTAAAGGAAGTGGGACCTGTTAGGACACAAAGCCCACAGCCTTTCCACCACTCATCTTCCCTGAACACTTGCAAACCATCTTCCGAACTTTGTCTCTATCTTTCTATATCCTCTACTATTACTTACCATAATTTTTTTTAGTTGACTTTGAAATCAAACTACCTTTTTCAAGATTTGGCTTAATTAAAAAGTTATAGATTTTATTTTTTAAAAATTAAAAGGCATACATTTATAAAACATACGAAAAAGATATAGGTTGTATATATAAATGTAAATTCACATT
>CAUYQG010050326.1:0-43972 GCA_963574415.1 Tarsius wallacei | reverse complement strand
GCCCCCAGGAGAGGCCAGGTCAGTAAGATCACATATCAAGGTTGCAGTCAGAGGAGATTCAGGATTTGGGTGAGTTTTTATTTTTTAATAATTGTATTTACTTTTTTTTTTTTTTTTTTTTGAGTCGGAGTCTTACTCTGTTGCCCAGGCTGGAGTACAGTGGCATGCTCACGGCCACCGTGGTCTCAACCTGCTCAGCTCAGGCGATCCTCCCGCCTCAGCCTTCCAGGTAGCTGAAACTGTAGGCACAAGCCACCATGCCCAGCTTATTTTTTGATTTATTGTAGAGACGAGGTCTCACCAAGTTGCCAGGGCTGGTCTCGAACCTCTGAGCTCAGGCCATCCTCTCGCCCCGACCTCCCAAAGTGCTGGGATGACAGGCTTGAGCCAGTGCGCCTGGCCTTATTCTATTTTTAAAGTGTGGTGAGTTTTTAACTGTGGAATAAAGGCCCCAGAAGGCCCAGGGAGGGGACACAGAGGCAGAGGAGAGGACTAGAGGAAGTAATTCTGGGGCAGCTTAAGTGGGGCCCTTGCTAGTGCTGGAGAGTTGATTATGCTCAGGTGTAAGGAGCAATTTTAAGTGCAGAACCTTGGATGTCAGGACATGGGAGAAGCTGCCGCTGTTCACATCTCTTGAGAGGGCAGTAGCATCCTCCCTTTGGAGGAGGGATTCTTGGATGGAGTTAAACATGGAAAGACAGTAACTAGGCAGTATTCCAGGATACTGGTGCCAGGACTAGTTAATTTCAAGGATTCTTACCTAGAGTTTAAAATAGCAGTAGTTCCCAGCGATAGCAGACTCAAATCTTAAGCAGCAGCCAAGGGGGTTTGAGTCATTGCTTGCTTTAAATTTTTCATAATTATAGGCAAGTCTTGCAGAGCTGAGATTATAGAACAAGTATTGATGTTTGTGTCTTCTCGTTCTCTCCCCCATCCCCATACATAAATGTATATGCATACGCATACATATTTCTGCATGTATGTTACATAATTAAAACATAACAGAATTTTTGATTATCGCTAAAACTCACAAAGTCTTCTTATTAAAATTCTAGTAAAGAGATTTGTGTCCTCTCCACAGGACACCACGGCCGTACCTTATGCATTTCAAGATGATCCTTACCTTATACCAACATCTTCCCTTGAATCTGTGAGTATTTTCATGTAACTTTTCTAGTACTTTTATCTTGTTGATTTGTGTGTAAGACTACATTTACAATTTAGTTGTAAAAAGCCTTTGAAAAGTTTACAGGTGCTAATAGATAAATGTGTAGACTTTGTGAATGTGTTACTGCTTTTTTTTTTTGAGTCAGAGTCTCACTGTCACCCAGGCTGGGGCTCAGGTGTTTCTTCTGCCTCAGCCTTCCAAGTAGCTAGAACTATAGGTGTGTGTCGCCACACCCAGCTAATTTTTTTGACTTATTTTAGAGATGGGATCTGGCCATGTTGCCCAGGCTGGTCTTGAACCCCTGGGCTCAGGCAATCCTCTTGCCTTCACCTCTCAAAATGCTAGGATTACAGGTGGGAGCCCTGTTACTACTTATATCAAGAAGATTTACTTATTGTCTGTGAGGAGAAGGTTTTGGGTTTTAGTTTTTAATATTTAGGGATTTTTCACACTGGAGTGACTCACTCCATTTAAATGCGTTGCTTTTTATATACTTCAGGCTATATTATAACATATCATCTGAAATTATGTTGCACTCAGTAGAAGACATGGGATAATGGTGTAATTTAATTTCTAATTGGGATTCTGTGTATTGTTGCACTCTTTTGTGAGGAGAGAATAATTGTTGCTAAGAGTATAACTTTGATCTTGCTTGAGTCTAAAGTACATGTAAATATCTATTTGTATCTAAATCTTTTTCTTTAAATAGCGTTCATTTTTATTGGCAAAGAAGTCTGGGGAGCATGCAGCAAAGTTTATTGTTACTTCATATCCCAAATATTTTCAGAAGGACATAGCTGAACCTCATATACCGGTAAGGAAAGACAGTTGGATTTTTTTATGTAATACTATATAAATGTAAATTAAATCAAGCTTTCATGGTTAATATTTAAGTAGCTATCTGAATAACCTCAATATTTGGATGAAAAGCCTTTTGAAGTGTGAAGTTACCTTTGCTCACAATACTGACCTTTTAAGATTTCTTTTGTATATCCTTGCTCTTGGTCGTCTTTCCCCATTGGGTGTCTGGGACACCATGCTTTTGTGTCTTTAACTGTGTTCCTCTGTGACTCTTCCTTCCCAGCTTTCTTCGCTAGCTCTCTGTCTTGTTAAGCACTGGTATCTTCCTTAGATTTCCATGCTTATTTTCTCTTTTTATTGCCTACGCTCATCTTGTTTCAGAGACACTTATCTTCCATTTGGCATTCGTGTGTCTCTAGCCTAGATCCTCCACCTTGAACTCCAAACTGTGTTTCCAGCTCCCAGCTTGGAGTATTTATGTAGTGCATGCAGTATTTATGTAGTGCCTGCTGTGGTGACATTCTGCTTAATGCTTGCCGGTTCAGCAGGGGGCAGAACAGGTGTGCCTCTGTCCTCCTGTGTCTGTCAGTAGAGATGCTCACACTCAGCATCTCCCTGTGTCCCACAACTCACACGCGCACACACACCCTTCTCATTTTCACACTGCAACTCCTAGTGACAGGTTAGGAAGCCAGTGCGACTGTGTGGGTCCAATTACTAAAATCTGGAACTGAGACAGTGGCAGTGGAGGAGCATCATTTGCTGGCCCGCCCTGTCCCTGATGAGCAGCTGTTCTCCTGTGCTTCCCTCCAGGGTCGCTCTTGGTGCTCTGCCTGAAGCCCTCCTGCTGCCAAGAGGCCCCACTGTTACTGCTGTATTGTAATGATTTCCTCACATGGTTTCTGCCTGATTCTGAGCACCCTGAGGGTGGAGAATACCTTTCATCTCTCTGTCCCCAGTGCCTAGCTTAATAAGCCTGGGGTAAAGCAGTAGGCATTCGAGAACTAGTTGAATCAAAGAGGTTCCCTTGCGCAGTATTGAACACTTAGAGGCTAGCTAGCATCAGGGCTGAAAGATTTGGGATAGATTGCCTAGGAAGATAGTCATGCTAAGGTGATAAATGGTATCTGGTGCAGAAAACATAAGTTGGAGCAGGGAAGTTTTATTTGGATGAGTTGATACAGATTTTATCCTACTAGGTTATCCATTCACCTTCACCTGCTTGTGGTAACTTTAACCATCTTGTTTTCCTAGTGTTTAATGCCTGAGTACTTTGAACCTCAGATTGAAGGCATCAGTGAAGCCGCCCTGAAGGAACGAATCAGGCTCAAAAAAGTCAAAGCCTCCGTGGACATATTTGATCAGCTTTTGCAAGCAGGTGACTAGGTTCAATTGAACCCTTTCTAGGAACGGGGCCTTGACATGGGCCACATTGGTATGATCCAGTTAGTTTGAGTGAAATTCCAAGTCCTGCTGTATTTCTTCTGCTTTGATGACTGTGCTGTTTATATTTTTAATGGTATAAATAAATAATGTTTTATGTTCTACTTTAGCTTCATTTAAAAATTTTAGGTGAGATAGAATTGCAACTTTGTTGGTCTGTTGTGCTCTTCGCCTATACCACTAGTAGAGAAATGATACAGCCATTCTTTGTACCTCCCGTTGTTAACATTTGGTGTGTACATACTGTGTTCAGATTTCCTGCATTCTTTAAGTATGTTTGGAAGGCAGGGCCACAACAGACAAGAAATATTTAAAAAGGGAAAGGGCCAGGTGTGGTGGCTCACACTTGTAATCCCAGCACTTTGGGAGCCGGAGGCACGAGGATTGCCTGAGCCCAGGGGTTCAAGGCCAGCCTGGGCAATTTGGCAAGACCTCTTCTCTACAATAAATTAAAAAATTAAGCCGGGCTCGGTGGCTCAGCCTGTAATCCCAGCGCTTTGGGAGGCTGAGGTGAGTGGATTGCCTGAGCCCAGCAGGTCGAGGCTGCATGGGCCATGAGTGTGCCACTGTACTGCCTGGGCAACAGAGTGAGAGATTAGATAGATGATTAATTGATAGATAGATAGATACATACATACATACATACATACATAGGAAGGATGGGGTAGGGTAGATAGATCAGAGTGAGAGGGAGAGAGAGAGGATTAGAATAGGATAGGATAGGATAGGATAGGATAGGAAAGAGCATTAAACTAGGATCAGGGGCTTTGATACTGGTGCCATTTCTGACACCATTTGCAGCCTTCAAAAAGTTACTTAATTTCTCGCACTTCTAGCTTTAAAATGGTGTGACTCTCTGAATTATGGCTGAATGAAAAACTTTGGGAGTGCACATCTAGCAAGCATGACTCGTAAGCTTCCAGGAGAATTATGTACAGCAGCATCAGGGGCAGCTGACATTAAGTTTTTGGAGTCCAGAGTGCTCTTTGGTGATTTAGGAGAAACATGGAAGAGACAGAAACTGGAATGAATCACACAGTGTACACTTGAACACAAGAAACATTTGCAGAAAGCTGTGTTTAATAATTAAATTATAATCTACTGCATGATGGCAGCAGATTATAATTTCCCTCTACTTGTTGGATATGATCAGCATCTGGTATGAGTTTGCATTGAAGTTCTTAGTGCTAAGACATCTTTTTCTAGTTTTACCCACTCTCTGGTGTAGGTATGTGCAGCCATTCAGTGAAGACAGGTGTCAGAACTTTAGCTCCATGACATGTAACAGTGAGCTAGCACATGAGGGAAGGGATTACAGAACACTTTGTTGTCAAATCCTAAGTGTGAAACACTCTGAATAGGTATTTCACGTACTTAATTTATTTCTACAATACCCTAAAAGTGAGGGTGTTTATAGTAATTTTATAGAGGAAACTTCTAGGTAGTTTTTCCAGGGTCTCACAGCTCAGAGATGATGGGACCCAACTGAGTTGCTCTCCATAGCCTGTGTCCTCTTCACTCTGCTTTCTGTTCTGGGCTTTTACATTTCCTAGTGGGCATTTCGTTGTTGTTTTGGAGGTGGGTTTGGTGTTTGTTTTATTTTGGTGTTTTTAATTTATTGTGTATTTTGTTTAGAAAAACACAGTTACTCTTTGTTTAAAATAGCCAATCATATCTCATACTTCTCCCTGTGCCCTTTCAGCCCCCTTTTCCTTTTGTAATGAACACCAAGGTGGGACCATAATGTTTTGATCCATGGTTGTTAAAAGGCTGCTACTGTAGTTAGGCAATTATGCTAGACCTTCTAGGCAAGTTTTCAGTGAGGGTCTGCATCCCAGTGGAATAATTCTGCTTGTGGAATAATTCGGCTGAGGGAATTGTGGGGCCGTTTGCAGATGACTCAGTTGAGCTGTGGTCATTATAACCGTGAGATCGTTCCTCTAAGGATATGAGCATAAATTAAATGAGCACAGGACAGACTTCATCTAGTGTTTTAATCTTTTATGGCAGATCACATGGTTAGTAGGGATCATGTCTCTGGCTGCATCTCTCTGGGTGTTTCCGTTGATGTTGAGTGCACAAAGTGGTGGGTAACGCAGCCAAGAAAGCCACAGCTAATACAAAACATGAATTTTAATCTGACAGGATTTAGTTCTTGCGTGTTTCAAGGATCCTTTCCCTTTTTAATCTTTTACCCACAGGAACCACTGTGTCTCTTGAAACAACAAATAGTCTCTTGGATTTGTTGTGTTACTATGGTGACCAGGAGCCCTCAGCTGATTTCCACTTCCAACAAACTGAACAGTCTGAAGACTTGGTAATAACTTTTGGCATTGCTTTGTTTTTCTTTTATAGGTCTACAGTACATGGTAGATGTTTTGTGTTTAAGTTTTTTTTTTTTTTAAGTAATACCTTCTAAAAATAAGATGAGTTCTTGTGCTGTTTGTCAGGGTAGTAGTGACAGATTTGTACTGAGATATGTGGTACAACGGCCTTGATAAAAAGTGGTGCAGAAAGAGGAGAAAGATTTTCAACAATTATATCAGCCCTAGTTTCCTTATTAAAGATATGCAGTCCTCACCTACCTCATTTCAGGCAGTGCTTCAATCAGAAATATTTGAGCTTGCCCCTCCGTCACTTACAGTGACAACGTGATGTATAATGGCCATGGAAAGACCCCATGACCTGGGCTCACTCAAAAATTCATACATGGGCAGAGGAGGGAGCACCGAGGCGGGGCCTACAGAGCAGTGTTGTGCCAGGGGCTTACCTGGAGGTGGAGTCGTAGTCTTTCCATCAGCTCAAGAGTTCACTCCTAGAAACAGGCCCCAAGAAAGCCTTTGGATCAGGCAAATAGAGATGCACATATGACATTTTTTGTAGTGACATGTTTGTACTTAATACTTGCAAAAAGGTTGGAAGCAATCTAGACATTTGATAGAAGCTGATCAGATTATGGTAAAGGAGCATTGTGTAGCCATTGAGAGCACTAGCGAAGACATGTTTGGGTATAGAAAGAATCATAAAACTGGGAAACAGGCTATACAACAATCTATATTTCATTTTTGTAAAAAATTTTATATACACGTAAGGAAAAAAGGTGTTTCTCTGGGCAGTGGGATTATGGGGAGTTACATTTTTCGTTTTTCTTTCTGTTTATGTCTTTTCTAATTTTCCTCTACTAAATGTGGATTTGTTTTTTAGAGTCGGGCTTGCTTTGTCGCCCAGGCTGTTGTGCAGTGGTGCAATTGTAGCCTACTGCAGCCTTGAACTCCTGGGCTCAAGTGATTCTTCCCCCTCAGCCTCCTGAATGTGTATAGGTGTGAGCTACCATGCCTAGCTGATCTTCTTTTTTTCTTTTGTCTTCTTAGTTGGAGTCTCACTCCGTTGCCCAGGCTGGAGTGCAGTGGCAGGCTCACGGCCACTCCAGCGTCGACCTGCTGTGCTCAGGCTATCCTTCTGCCTCAACCTTCCAAGTAGCTGGAACTGCAGGCGTGCGCCGCCACACCCAGCTAATTTTTTGAGTCCCCTCACCTCAGCCTTCCAAAGTGCTGGGATTACAGATGTGAGCCACCGTGCCCGGCCTCATTTTTCTTTTTTGTGTATTTTTTTTAAGAGATGAGATTGCTCTGTGTTGCCCAGGTTGAGCTCAGACTCCTGACTTCGAGTGATTCTCTTGCCTCAGCCTCCCAGAAGCTGGGGTTACAGGTGTGAGCCACTATGCCCAGCCAAATGTAGATTATTTATATAGTGACAACCTTCAATCTTTTAAAGTGCATAGGCAGTGGGTTACAGTCACACCTTGCTTTCAAGCACCTTCTGAAGCTCTGGCTTGGCTGGCCCTCTGCCTCTCCTGCCCCAGCTCCTGAGGCAGCAGGCTGCAGAGCCAGCAATGACCTCTGCAGTGCCACACCCAAGCCTGCCTCATTCTGTGTCAATATCTCCCCAGACCTTGGTTTACAAATAAAGGCTGAGATTTCTTCTTTTAGAAAACCTTAGCTTGTTTGGGTCAGTGTTAGACATGAACTCTCTGTTGTCTTATCTAGCTTCTGCACTAATTTATGTCACTGTTTCTGTATGAATCGAGCGAGGTGGAGTGTCTGAGGAAGCAGGCTGTGTTGTTTGGTTTTCCAACTTCTGTCTGTGGACCAGGCCACAGAGGACACTGGCTTCCTCTTGTCTCTAGGCTGTCACTTGTTGCTTTAAGGGCCAACTTGGCTTTTCATTTATTAATTCACTGATTTACAAGCAATTAACTATATAGGCGTAAACATTTCCTGGGCTTCCTTCTTGCCTTCTGCTGGATCTGGGTTTCCTTTATTTTTCTGGATTTTCTTTGCCTTTCTGATTTTGAGCAGTCTGACCAGGAGACACATTCCATTGTCTTAACTTTTATTTCTCTTTATGATGATTCATTCCAGGAAGAAGAACATAATGACAAATCGAGGAAGAGGGCTGGTCATCAACATGGAGTTCCATGGAAGTATGTTACATAGAAGTAGACCCTTTTATTGCAGTTTCTTACGCTGTGTGGTATATGCCCCATTACCCCCTGGAGAAGATGTAATCCTATGATGTTCTAAATTTGTTTTTGTGCAGTGTAAATTTAGCAGTTTGTATTGATACGCATTCAGACCTTCTTTTTTTCATAAGGTCTTTACCTCTATCCAGTAGCACAAGAATCTGTTTGGGGATTGACACTTGATTTCGCCCGTTTCAGTATGCATAACCTTCACCTAATGTGGTTCCTTTGGTAATTTCATCAACAGTGCTACGCTGGAATATATACCTCTAATTCTGAAATATTTTATATTTCGTTTACTAAAAATACACAGACACTAGAATGTAGTGCCAAATTTAAGACTACTGGCTGAACATGGTGGCTCACACCTGTAATCCCAGCACTTCGGGAGGCCAAGGCGGGAGGATTGCTTGAGCTCAGGAGTTGGAGATCAGCCTGGGCAACATAGTGAGACCTCATCTACTAACAAAAAATAATAATAATTAGACTGACATGGTGTCACAATGCCTGAATTCAGAGCTCCTTGGGAGTCTGAGTTAGAAGGCTCAACTGAGTTTAGGAATTCAAGGCTATGGTGAGCCGTGGTCATGCCACTGCACCCCAGCCTCTGCGACAGAGTGAGATGCTTAATTTAAAAAAAAAAAAATTAAAATTAAAAAAAAGACTTCTGATCAACAAGAAGAAATATTCAACAGTTCTGAACAAGGGGTGAAAAAAGTTTAGTTACATTTGGGAATCTGAGTGTCTAAATAAAAGGTTTTTTGTGTGACTGTAAAGGAAGAAAGCTTCCATTAACATCTAAAATTGTTATTGAAGTGATGAAATATGATAGAATGAAAGATTAAATTTCTTGGGGTAGATTTTAATACTTTTGCATAGGACTTTGGAGTAGCATTTTGACGGAAATCCTGATTTTGTCTAATTTCCATAATGTGTTGTCATAGGGAGATTCAAGGTGCAGATAATTTGCATAACGTGGTACTGAGGTAAATGTATTTATGACAGAAAAGATGTAAAAGAAACCAGTTGTCAGTGGTTGCCTCTGGGAGTTGTGAGGACTGAGGAGGGGTGGGGAAACTTTGCTAGGGGCCCCGTCATGCAGTTGGCTTTTTGCTTTTAATACCATGGTATTTATTATTTGTTCAGGAACATCCTTTTCAGTTCTGATTCTGTCACTTAACTGCAATGCCCTAGACAACTAATTAGGTCTTTGAGCCTTGGGTTTTTTGTTTTTGTTTTTGTTTTTCCATTTTCAGTATTGATGACCGTATCTTCCTCTCTGGGAGATATTGAGATAATCTGCATAAAGTGCTTGGCACCTTACCTGGAGCAGGATAAACTGTCAGTAAATAGTGGTAACAATGATTGGTTTTCTCTTTCCCTGGTTCACGGTTTTCTTTTGTGTCCAGAGGAAAAAACAATGCTGAGAGAATCTTTGCTCTAATGCCAGAGAAAAACGCTCATTCCTACTGCACGATGATCCGAGGAATGGTGAAGGTACGTTTGTCTGATTTATTTTTGTCTTTTATTTCTACTAGTCAAGGTTTTCAACCTCAGAACTAATTTCAGGCTAGACAGTTTGTTGTGGGGGCCTGGGCTGTGCATTGTGGGATGTTCGGTAGCCCCTTGCCCTCTGCCCACTGCATGTGAGTAGTACATGCCTCCCCTGCCCCCATTGTGGCAACTGAAAGTATGTTCAGGCATTGCCAGTGTCCCCTGGGCAGAAAACCACTGCACTCGAGGGTACGCTTTTGGGGAACAGGGGCCTGTCATGTTCTGTTTACTGCTGTATTCCCAAACCTTAGAGCAGGTGATGTGCAAGTACTTTTTAAATGAATGAATCTGACGATGCTTATTTTTTCCTTTTCCTTTTCCAGCACCGAGCTTATGAACAGGCATTAAATTTGTACACTGAATTATTAAACAACAGACTCCGTGGTGAGTTTGTTTTGAGAACTCTTCTTCATCTCTTCCTTCTTTGAGAAATCTGTGAGATCTTTGGATCTCGCCTCAAGCCTTGGCCTACGTTTTGTCTTTCCCTTTGGCGTTGGTGATTGAAGCAGGAGTAGAGACCGGAGAGGAGAGTGGTTTTCCAGTTTTGTGGGCGTGTGGTGATTAGCCAGGGGACACATGAATTTCCACTTTGCCTTAAGCTCAGCCATTTAGGGGTTAATCTTCACCCCAAATTTTGTAATTTTATTCTTTTACAGCTGATGTATACACATTCAATGCATTGATTGAAGCAACAGTGTTGGCGATTAATGAGAAATTTGAGGAAAAGTGGAATAATATACTGGTAAGGAGGAATCCTTAGTTTATCGTTTAATAGGCCTTAAATATCCTTCCCTGGGTATTCATGGGGTGGAGATGGCATTTACTGAGCATCTGTCTGCTGTCACTGTAGCGGTTCGCTGTTTACCACCCTTCTGGCAGTCCTGTAATTTAAGTAGCTGTTTCTGACACATGAGAAGAAAATGTGACTTGACCCAGAGCATTCAGCTAGAATTCTGGAAGACCAGAGTTGCTTTATTCTCTTATTTATTCACTTATGTCTCATAATAGTTTTTCTGTTACAAAAGTAATGCATCTTTATTGTAAAGTTCTTATCAGGTAAGTTCAAAAAGTTGAAAACACTGGATTGATTCTTGTCTAGTAACTTAGGAATAGACATGCGTTTTATGTCATGCTGGTCTTTTATTTTGCTTGAGTCTTTTCTTAGAAAACTCTTCTAGGTAGATGATTGAATTGGGAGGTTCCAAAAGTGAGAATCACTGGTTCTGTTCAATAAGTAGTTCTTAAATTGAGGCTGTCGTTACTAACCTGCTTTAAATATAGCAAGAAAGGTGAATTCTCTCTTTGTATGAAATGTAGATGATTGTGCAGATTATCTACCCAGGCATAAAACATACTTCTATTTGATTCAACTAGGAGCTGCTGAAACAAATGGTTGCACAAAAGGTAAAGCCAAATCTGCAGACTTTCAATACCATTCTGAAATGCCTCCGAAGATTTTATGTGCTTGCAAGACTGCCAGCTCTGCAGACCTTACGTGAAATGAAAGCCATCGGAATAGGTGAGGATGTGTTCTGGAGTTCTCACTGGAGACAGGTACTGTGCTGACCACAGGGTTCAGGGCTGTATAAGCAGAGATCTGTATGTTCTTTTGCTGTTTACATATGTTGGGGTTTTCCTGTCCACATCTGGCGCCTGAATTACATGTTCTTATTAAGGTGGGAGCACCTTTGTCATCCTAATGTTCGTTAAAGGAAATTACAATGTTCTTTTGGTATTTTAGGTACTTTTTTTTTTATGGCTCTCTTGATTCTGAAGAGAATTGATCATTTTGAGTTAGCTAGTTTAAATTCCATGACATTTTTCTAGCAGAGGTATTTGAACCCTAGCGTGTGCTAGTATGTTGTATACTCTTCATTGCTGTATTGAAGGTTACTTGGGACTCAGTTCACGTCAGTGTGCTTTACTCTTCTCAATGAAGAATTATATTGGTAGATACATGACTTTCTGAAAGTGATGCAGTCTTTGAGTTTTTCACCTTTTACATTAATTAGATGGGGTGGAAATGTCTTTGCTTAAATATCAACATTAATGTCCCTATAATTCAGAGTGCCTCAGTAAGCTCTATTTTGGATCACTGTGTTTTTATTTTTTATTTTTTCTCTCCACCTGGTGATTTGAGAACCCTCGCTCGCAACGTACCACCATGTTATTCAGCTGTTCTATCCCCATGGTCATGGTACGTATGGCCTTATATTGTATTCATTTGTAGAGAAAAGTGACTGGCTTTCTTGAGCTTATGTGATTGATGATCGCAGATTGCCTTCTCTGCATGAGTTCAGAAGAGAGAACTCAAACTCATGCCTGCAGCCTGAACAAAAACTCATTCTTGGGGGCATTGGTCTCAGTGGTGGGGTGGACTTGCGCTGTAAGGGGAAGGGTTGTGAAATGTGCAGCATTTTGTTGTTGTACAGGTCAGAGTGGGCAGAAGGTATTTCTGTTTGGAGCTCCTTTTGCTCTCCAGAGCTGTGTTGTCCAGCACAGTAGGCATGGGCCACGCTGGCTGGGGAATGGAAGCTGAGGAAAATAAAGCATTCTGGTCACACTGGTGCTCAGGAGCCTCGTGGCTAGTGGCTACTGTGTTCTGTAGGTAGAGAGCGTCTCCGTCTTTGCAGAAAGTGCTCAGCTTACTGTGAAGCCTTTTGGGAGGACACCTCGAGTCTCCATTTATCAGCCACCTGTAGGCCAGTGAGTTCCCGTTGGAGCTGCGCTATGCAGAAGGATGTGGGCGCAAGGCACACTGGAGCTAAGATTGCAGCTCTACCATGTATGTGCCAGTTGTGTGTCAGAGGGACTGGACACCTGCTGAGTGCCCACCTCAGGGTGTGGTGATGGAGCGAAACACACACCATGTCTGGGACCATGCTTGGGAGGCACATGGAGGCACTTGGAGTCTTTTGGTTCTTGTCCACTTGCCCCCAGACTGAGACAGAGCCCCTAGGTCAGAAATGACAGTTCCAGACATTCCTCTTTGTGATAGATGCTAAGAGCTACAGAAGGGAACTCAATTGTCTGGTCTGGAGGCTAATTTTGCAAAGTCCACATCCTCACTTACTTAGGCAAGTTCTTTTTTTTTTTTTTAGCCTTTTAGGGAAAAAACGAAATAGTGATGATTTCATCTTGGGAATAGTTTCCATGATTATTGTGTCTGCTAAAGTTTTATACAAACTTGGTGAGATTGTGATGAAACTAGTATTTCTGACCCCAGAGTCTGTTTCTTTTTTGTTTTATTATCACTTTAGTTCCGTTGCCAACCAAAGTCAGTAGTAGCTATATTCCCCAAGTAATGCCCGGGTGGAGGGAGAAGTGTTGGTTTGTCTTATGTATATAAGTTGACTGTCTTCAATAATAATTTTCCAGGAATTTACCCAAAGGAGAGAGCCTAAAATAACAATGAAACGATACATTAAAAAGTAGATTCTTATGTAACTAACAATTAGGAATGTTAGCAAGTGGAAACATGTTTGAGGAAATATGTGCTATCATTACACCTGTATTACCTCTTATGTGTAGAAAAGGCAGCGAAGAGAGTATAGATAAAATTTGACTGGGAATATTGCAGGTGATTTTCTGGCTGGACTCCGCTCCTGTGATTTTTAAGAACTGCCCCATTCATTTATTTCAGTTTCCTTTTTCTTGCCCTTCTCACTCTGATTATACTTAAAAGGAACACAAATTGTTACTCACGAAAAACATGTTTGCTTTTCTGAGTATGCTGGTTTGGTGAGAGGAAGGAAGGGGAAAGGTGAACTGAAGCACGTGGTCAGAGACCTCTGACTGTCCCAGATCTACAGAGAGCTGCATTCTGCAGGGTGCAGTGGCCTCCTACCCTGCTCTGTGCTAGGCCTCAGGCTGAAGATACAGAAGGAAGCCACGTGTGCCTTCGTGCTGGGTGCTGCGGGTTTGATGGTGGTGGAACATGCTGCTGCTTGTTCCTGGAGTTTAGTGGACTCATGGTGGAACATGCTGCTTCTTGTTCTGCAGGAAGCTCTTCGAAAGGATCTTCCCTCATCATCTATGATATAATGAATGAATTAACGGGAAAGAAGTTTTCTCCAGAGGACCCAGATGACGGTATGTACAGAAATTGCCTGTGTTTGCCAAAAAAAAAAAAAAAGACTGAGGACCAGTTTTCCTGAGAGGCAGTCGGTGGGGCCTTGTGATGACAGCAGGGTTTCCTTTAGCTTAGTGGTATTTGGGATGATCATTTTGAGAAGACTGCAGTGTCTGGCACATCGCTGTATGCTGCTGCTCTTGAGTTTTTATTCCCTTAGCTTTATCTTGCATATTACCAGTTTTGTTGGCAAGATTTTTATTAATGTTACTGACTGGAAAATATATTTAATGCATAGTAACAAAAGCTGTTGTGAACTTTGATTTCCAGATATGTTTTTTCAGTCAGCCATGAGAGTCGTAAGTACCATTTCTTTCTTAACTCTGTCGATTTCCTAAATTCAACCGAAAACCGGAGGGTTCTCCCTGGTTATTTCACTTCCTAACTCTTCTGCTTATGTCTGTGTTTCTGTTTTTCTTCTTTCTCCAAAATCTGTACTTCTTAATCGTGTAACATCCCTACCCTATATTTATTGCATACGTGAACTTTTTTTCATATATGCTTTCAGAGTATTTCATATTTGCCTATTAGCAACAATAAAAATAGATAATGGTTTTTATTTTAGTTTTTTTTATCAGGATCATAGGAAAAATTTTAAGCCATTGTAGGATGGATACAGGCATCTTATTCCTAAGGGTGGTTGATTATCCCATGTAATTGCTTTATTGGCTCGAGCATTCCGCCCCCCCCACAGTTTTCCCTATTGATGCTCAATGTACGTACACTCAGTTATACGTCCATGGTATTTTGTTGACAGTAATCAGTATTTCACAGGAGGAAAGAACTATAGAACTTAGAGTTATTTCATGGAGCTTTTGCTAGCATAGTAATGGTAAAGTGAGTACTCCAGGTCTTTTGTGTACTCACCCAGGTGTTTTATAGGATTAATTTCTAAAGACATAATTGCTAAGTCAAAATAACTTTGTTAGCCGGGCTCAGTGGCTCAGCCTATAACCCTGCGCTTTGGGAGGCTGAGGTGAGTGGATTGCCTGAGCCCGCCTGGGCAACTTGGCGAGACCTCATCTCTACAATAAAAATCAAAAAATCAGCAGGGCATGGTAGCGCGCGCCTGTAATTCCGGCTACTCAGAAGGCTGAGGTGGAAGGATCGCCAGAGCCCAGCAGGTCGAGGCTGCGGTGGCCGGGAGCGGCCACTGCACTCCAGTCTGTGCGACAGAGTGAGACACCAACTCAAAAAAAAAAAAATAATAACTTTGTTATAAATTTCACAAAACTTGGAGTCCCCCCAATTTCTCGTAACATGTTTGCTATCAACCTGTAAGTTGAGTCAGCATAAGTATTCTAACAAGGAGCAATAACTTTTTTTCTTTTTTGAGTAGGAGTCTCACTCTGTCACCCAGGCTGGATTGCAGTGGTGTGCTTATGGCCATCTCAGTCTTGACCTGCCAGACTCAGGCAATCCTTCTGCCTCAGCCTTCCAAGTAGCTGGAGCGACAGGTGCGGGCCACCACACCCAGCTAATTTTTTGGTTTATTCTAGAGACAAGATCTCACCAAATTGCCCAGCCTGGTCTTGAACTCCTGGACTCAGGCATTCCTCTTACCACTACCTCCCAAAGTGCTGGAATTATAGGCGTGAGCCACTGTGCCCAGCAGGAAAGATAACTTTTTTATGTAATGAACCTCTGTTTAGCTGATAAGGATATCAGAGTGATACTTACAACTTGCACATTTTCAGTGTTCCTCTCTCAGAGATCTAGAACTTGCTTACCAAGTACATGGCCTTTTAAACACTGGAGACAACCGGAAATTCATTGGACATGATCATCGGCGTAATTTCTATTAGTAAGTGTGTTGGAAATGTATCCTTTTGCATTAATTAGCGTATGCAAGCGGCAGGCTGTTGGTGGCCCTTCATGTTTCACTTCTGGTTTTAGGCACACCCCTGATTTAATAGTACTTGTTAGTTGAATGTGCAGAAATTAAAGCAGTGGTAAAACTACCAGATTTGGAAGTCTGGTTTGTGTCCTTTGAGATTTTTTTCTTTGCAGTATTTTATTATATTGCTTTCATAGAGGTGGTGTCTTGTTATTTTGCCCAGGCTGGTCTCAAACTCCTGGCCTCAAGAGATAGCCCTCTTCAGCCTCCTGAGTAGCTAGGACTACAGGTGTGTGCCACCATGCCTGGCTAATTTTTTTATTTTGTAGAGATAGGGTCTCGCTATGTAGCCCAGCCTCTTTGCAATACTTTAAAATTCGCCTTTTTCCTCTACCCCTCTCACTTTATATTTTCGAACTGTTATAGCAGGATGAATTTCTTTTTTTTTTTGAATTGGAGTCTCCCTCTGTTGCTCAGACTGGAGTGCAGTGGCACTCTCCCGGCCACCACAACCTCAAGCTGCTGGGCTCAGGCAATCCTTCCGCCTCAGCCTTTCAAGTAGCTGGAACTACAGGCACGTGCCACCATGCTGGCTAATTGTTTTGGTTTATTGTAGAGATGAGGTCTCGCCAAGTTGCCCAGGTGGATCTTGACCCGTGGGCTCAGGCAGTTCTCCTACCTCGGCCTCCCAAAGTGCTGGGATTATAGGTCTGAGCCACCGTGCCCGGCCTAGCAGGATGAGTTTCTAAAGATTTCATCCTAGCCCCCTTGATTTTGTATTCAAAGTACAAGACGCTGGAGTCCAGAGAGGCTCCATAAATGAGTTTGCTTTTAGGCATATAAAAACCTGAATTTAAGAAGGCAGCCTGTTATAGATATGTGAGGATTCTTTTCTGTGTGTTCAAAATTCTTGCTTGACACTGAATGTTTTAAAAATGAGTATGATATTCGGTATCTCCTCAACACGACCTAGGAGTATACTGAGGAGACAATCATAAATGACCAGTTGAGGGTAAGAAGGAGTTGAATGGGAAGTCAAGCACGCAACTCCTGGGTCAAGTATTGGCCCATGGAACCTGAAATTGTAAATATTTAAAAATTCTTTGCAACATCCTATAGCTATTCTGTAATTTTACTAATCATTTCCCCTGCTTGTTAGACACAGAGATTTTAGACTAAATATACTTTTATACTTCATTATAGTTCTAAGTTCTTCAATTTGATTTGTCTAATGGACCAAATTGACGTCACCTTGAAGTGGTATAAGGACCTGATCCCCTCGGTAAGATGGTCATTACTTGTCATTTATCATTTTAAGTGAATTTGTGGGGTTTTGCTGATTAGTGCATTAAAAATGTGTCTTTCTTAATCAGGTCTTCTTTCCCCACTCCCAAACATTGATAGATCTTCTCCAAGCCTTGGATGTGGCCAATCGGCTAGAAGTGATACCTCAGATTTGGAAAGGTCAGTTTCAACTTGTATGTCCGGGCCCATCTCACTTCGGTATCCTTCATTTAGATGAATGAACATGCTGGTATTACAGTTGGGCATGAAAACATCGTTTTTGACTGAGTTAAATGCATTGGTTGAGATCTGCTTCAAGGTCACTTGCTCTCACTGCATATACTCATGGATAGCACAAGTAAAAATGTATTGAAAATGATCCAAGTCCCTTCTAGTGTTGGGCACGTGTTACGTGACTGATGCAAGAAAGATTGGTGCTCATTAGGTGGCAGACCTGACATTTGAGTGGAGGTCTTTGACCCCAAATGGCACCCCAAGCCGGTGCCATTTTTTTTCTGTGCTAGTGTCACGTCACTTTGCTAACCAGCTCATGACAACTGTCTTCCTTACAGCCACAACTGTGGGTGTATGTGCTGGTCTGACTTATGTGTATGTTTTATGTATATAAATTGGTTGCAAAATGAGACAGATATCTTGGATCTCTTCCTGTGTTATCTTCAAGTTGGTTTTATCTGCCGCAGTTTCTGTATCTGAGAAACTGAAGCTACAGCCCTGACCTGCTACTTAACGAGACTTCCTGTGTATGAAATGTGTGCATATGAAACCACACTGAGCGTACCTGATCTCAAACCAGGCAAAGTGGGGACCAAAGGAAGGCCCAGGCTTTATGGTGACCACTTGCGTACCTAACCCTGAATTGTGGCCCGCATCTTTTAAATGAGTAAATATGAAGAAAGCACACTGAAAGTTCCCAGGTGCTGTGAAGCAGTGTCAGCTGTAGTGCATGTGCAGTGTTTGACACTTGACTGGGAACAGGCTACTGGCTTTCCCTGTACTTACTCATTCTTACTGTAATCATCTCTGGAATCCTGGAATAAGCAATGTCAGCAGCTTATTTTTACCCAGCAAAAAATAAGCTTGACAGCCAGCGGTGGTCAAAAGTCAGCTGAAGACTTTTGGTTTTATATGATGGTGATCACCCCTTGTTCCTTTTTGTTTCAAGATAGTAAAGAATATGGGCATGCTTTTCGCAGTGATCTGAGAGAAGAGATCTTGATGCTCATGGCAAGGGATAGCCACCCACCAGAGGTAGGGCTGTCATGTAACTTAAGTTTTGTTCTCGTAATTAGAAGTATACTAACCAGTGTAGCCTCTAACACTCAGGCTGTTTTAAGGTTGTTTCCCTGTTTTCATCTGTCATTGTGGGGAGTTCTGCCATGCAAACCCAGATTTAAGTTCTTCGTCTAAGCAAGAATGCCATTCCTAAAGTCATTTCCTATTCCCGCAGTCCAAAGCAAGCAACATGAAATTGGCTTCTCTTCATCTTCAACTTACTTAAAAGGTTTTTTTCCCGTCTAAAAGGAAAAGGCCTAGTTGAATTTGAAAGATATGGCTAATCAAATTATTCATCCCAGGACAGGGTCCTTTTTCCTAGAGTTTGTGTGTGCTCTACACATGATACATTCAAATAGCAAAATGCATTGCTCAGAAATTGCAGTGGTCCTGTCGTGGTCTTCTCAACTGAAATTTCTGCAAACCCAGTTAGGCAGTTCTGCTGACTCTTAAAGCCTCTCAGCTTCAGGTGGCATTTGCTGACTGTGCTGCCGACATCAAGTCTACGTATGAAAGCCAAGACACCAGACAGACTGCTCTGGATTGGCCAGCCATCCCTCTCAACTGTATAGCTGTCCTCTTCTTAAGGGCCGGAAGAACCCAAGAAGCCTGGTGAGTACTGCAGGTATGAATTATGGAAGCATTTGTACTTGAACCTGCAGCATTTACCCAGGTCAGTAGAGGCTCTCTGACTTGGCTGTATCACGTGTACAAGAAGCCAGATTAGAGCCAGACTAGAACGTGTAATGAGCGTTTGACGGAAACATGCAAAACCAGCTGAAAAGTGAACATCTGGAAGAAGAACGATTTGCAGGGTGTATTTGAGAGAAGGTGCTTTGATGGCTTCCAGTGGGCTGAGTAGCCTCCGTTTCTGACCTTTTTGCTTCCCGTGTCCTTGGGGACGTTGGTCACTTAACCTCATTTGTCTCCTTAAATGGAACAATGTGGTCAAAGAAACGTAGTTTTGAAAATGGTTTGGTCACTTGGGTTGTGAAAGCAGGATTTTTGGGTGCTTTTCCCCCCACAGCTTAAAATGCGGGCTGTGTACTTGAACTTCCTGGAAGCTGGCATTTACACACATTTACTAAACGTGGCCTTAACTGGAACCCGTCTTGGATTTGTGCCACTGTATTCTGGTTGTATGTGTAGCAGCACTTCATCCACACACTTTTTTTGACGTTGGTGAGCGGGGATGTTATGCATGTTTTTCCATAAGTCAGAAGGACACTTTGTAGGGGGCTCAGAATCAGGTGATTCTGTGTTTTTGTGGTGTATGAATGTGTGTTCTCAGCGTAAGTGGAGATGAGTTGTGCGCAGCTCCTTGTACAAGAACGTAGCTTTATTTAAACGTTGGATTGCCGGTCCAAAACTTGGCTGTTACCTCTCCAAGAAAAGATGGTGAGGGCTTGCTGCCTCAACTTGTCTTCAAGTGTCACTCACACACGACCCCCTATGGCTGTGCTGCTACTGACAGAAGCATGTGACTTCCGTGTGGCTCAGGCCAGTTGGCACATACTTGCTATGATCAGGCTGTGATGATTGGCGCAGGGGTACGGACCTCAGCTGAGTCATGGGAGCTGAATGTATGTGCGTCCCCTTAGCCCTGCACGTGGCAGGGTGATGGTGAGCACTTGCATGAGACTGTTGCCGCAATTCTGAGCCTGCTCTTCATAGCGTAATTCTTGGACAGACTGAACCCATGCCACATTGTGAGAGGAGAGCAGACCATCCTCTGTCCCAGGCCTCCCAACTGCGCATACCATGCATTCCCTCCCTGGGAGGACAGAGGAGATCCTCTACAAGAGACAGGCACAGGTTGAGCATTCCGAAGCTCTTGGGACCAAAAGTGTTTCAGGTTTTGGAATATTTGCATTATACGTATCAGTTCGGCATCCCTAATCCCAAAATCCAAAAAAAACTTGGGCATCATGTGGGCACTCAAGGAGTTAAAGATTTTGGATTTTCAGATTAGGGAGACTAACCTGTACCAGGAATTCTCAACAGTGGTTGTATATCCATTTTACCTGTGAAACTTGTAATGTAGATAGTCAGAATTTGGAGGGAGGGAGCGTAAGCACCTGAGGTGATTGTGATGCACAGACAGGGTTGGGAGCTATTGGAGTCCACAGATGTGTGTCTTCAGGAGCTCACAGTGTAGTTAGGAAGAAAAGGAGCCTTAGTCTCTGAGTCCAGGGGAGGATAGCTATAGTCATCTAATTTACTGCCTTATTTTTGGTTTGTTATGTTTTTTTTGAGTTGGAGTCTCACTCTGTCACCCAGCCTGGAGTGCAGTGGTATACTCATGGCCACTGCAGCCTTGATCTGCCGGGCTCGGGTGATCCATTGCCTCAGCCTTCCTAGTAGCTGGAACCACAGGCATGTGCCACCACACCTGGCTGATTTTTTAATTTATTGTAGAGATGAGGTTTGCCATGTTTCTCAGGCTGGTCTTGAACCCCTGAGCTCAGGCAGTCCTCTCTCCTCCACCTCCCAGAGTGCTGTGGGGTTATAGGTATGAGCCACTGTGCCTGGTTGATTGCCTTATTTTTTTTATTGGTATTCATAATCTTTTTCCTCTCTCATCTTCAACAGGAAAATGTTGGGACTTTTCAGGAAGCATAATAAGATTCCTAGGTAAGTTGAAATTAACAGGCCTCGCCTGGAAAAGCCTGGAAATAGTCTCTTGGGCTTAACTCTTATTGTGGGTGATCGTAATTTCTTCATGTACCTCAGCCACCACTTTTGGACACTCTTCTGTTAGGCAGGCAAACCATCACTCTCCCCTCCAGGGCATCCTAAGGCAAGCACAGTTTTTAATCTGTGCTCAGGACCGCAATACAGCTGAGGTGCGTTGAGTAGACCCCCAGTGAATAGACCCCCAGTGAAGTCATCCTGAGTGAATGTGGTTATCTCTTTGGTCCTTAAAAGTTAGTTAGTTCATGTAACTTTGCCTCCAAAGCCACCATTGAGGATTTTTTTTTTTATTTTTGAATTGGAGTTTCACTCTGTCACCCAACTGGAATGCAGTGGCACGATCATGGCTCCCTACAGCCTTGACCTCCTGGACTCAGGTGGTTCTTCTGCCTCAGCCTCCCCAATAGCTGGGACTGTAGACATGCACCAACCACACCCAGCTCATTTTTCGATTTTTTAGAGACCAGGTTTCGCTGTGTTGCCTAGGCTGGTCTCGAACTCCTGGGATTACAGTGTGAGCCACGATGCCCAGCATTATTGATGATTTTATTGCTGAATTTATGCTGGATCTTGCTTGTAAATCTGACTGATGGGGCTTAGTTGGAGAACGTTCACATTTTGCCTTTCTTTGACAGAAACGAGTTGTTAAATGAGTTCATGGACAGCGCAAAAGTGTCCAACAGCCCTGCCCAGGCCATTGAGGTGGTGGAGCTGGCAAGTGCCTTCAGCTTATCGGTTTGTGAGAGTCTCACCACGAGAGTAATGACTGAGTTTGCACTCAGCCAGGAACAAAGGTGAGTGGATTTTGTGTCTTCACCATGAAGGGCAGTTTTTTTTTGTTTGTTTGTTTGTTGTTTTTGAGTTGGAGTCTCACTCTGTCGCCCAGACTGGAGTGCAGCGGCCGCTCCCGGCCACCGCAGCCTCGACTTGCTGGGCTCCAGTGATCCTTTCGCCTCAGCCTTCCAAGTAGCTGGAACTACAGGCCTGCGCTACCACGCCCAGCTAATTTTTTGATTATTGTAGAGATGAGGTCTCGCCTGTCCAGGCGGGTCTCGAATGAAGGGCAGTTTATAAGATGGAGCAGACCTTTTGTCTCTCTGCCTGTTAAAGTGTTTATAGCTTTCTGTCTCTTGTGTTTCCTTTTCCAAAGTCAGAATGTAATGACTTAATGATCATTTCATTAGTCATAGTCAGGGAGTCCTACAGATTCAGCTATCATAGGAGCCTTTTCCTTTGTTCGTGATACAATTCAGTGCAGCTGCGAGGTCTCTCTTTCTGGCTTCACAGCTGGCGGTCAGAGATGCCACGAAGCCCAGGCTCCAGCCGAGTTTCAGCGTGACCTCCAGGCTCTTTTTCTTGCAGGGAAGCCCTGGGCAACCTAACTGCATTGACCAGTGACAGTGATAGTGACAGCAGCAGTGACAGCGACATCAGCGAAGGCAAATGAAAGCGGGAGGCACGGGAGCAGTGACGGCCTCACCACGGCTGCTGGAAGCATGCCTGAAATCTGAGATGCTAATACCTAACAGCGTTATGAAGAAAACAAGAAGACACAGATTTGGTGCATTTGTTATTAGGAAGTACAGCCAACATAACATCGACTTGTTTAGATTAAGCTCCTAATTTGCTAAGCCTTAGTGCGCTGTTTAAAGTTTATTATTTAAGCACTGCCATTTTCATTTCTTCAGACACATAGTGAGGTCCTTGACTTTTATCAGAGAATAGGATGATGACAGTTTAGGCTGCACGACTGGTAACATGAAAACTAAATAAACATCATTGTACATGCATATGCATTTCCATTATTTTAACACAGCCTTGGCCACAGTCTTCCAAGTAGAATGCCAGCATGCTTCATCTCTCTGTTTCTTTTTGTCTGAGGACTGGTACCTTTAGTGGTCAGAATGAGAGCCAGTGAATTGCTGGTTCTCGAGTTAGTTAGCAGCCTCTACTAGCATTTCTTATAACACCGTGACTTTTAAACGGTGTTGGAAGTCAGCAAGAGCTCTTGAGGTTTGCAGCCTTCCTACCTTCCTAGGGGCTTCCACCACCAGCAACTGTGTTTGCACCTGGCTCTTAGATCGAGGCCTTGCGTGAGTTCTCCCGATGAGCAGCTTCACTGTTACCCTGCCCGGGTGGACATACATGAGGCTGTGTGTCTGTTAGCATTTATTTCCATCTCAGTTTGCCATCCTCTCCTCATACATCCTTGGAAATCTCAGTCTTAGGTTCATGTTTTCTTCAACTGTGGCTGGTCTTGAGGGACAAAAAAAAAACCGCCAGTGTAGAAACTAGCTACTTAAGTATCCATGTGTGTTGCTCCATGTAAAAGCAGACTTGCAGAAGGACCGAGTGTAAGTTAGTTTTTAATCTTGGCTTGTAGCTCCCAAGAACCTGGTGCCTGGAAGGTGAGCTCAGCCCCTTCCTTTCGCTTTGGCACAGCACCTGCCGCAGAGGCCTGACCCTCGTTGGCCAGTGAATCCTGACGGGAGGCTTGCCTCTTCTCAGCCAGGCCCTAACTCTGAATCGTCATGTTGCTCTGCAGCTAGCGCTGGTGGGGAAAATCAGCCTGCCTAGTGCACTTTCCAGGTAGGTGACTGGGAACTCAGTTTTGGGCGAGATACTCTGAACATCCACTCTGACCCAAGTAACGGCCTTGAACTTTTCAGGGGAAAATTAAGGCCTATAGGAGAGTCTTCATTCTCTGTTTGTAAATGTTTATTTCACATAGTCTTAAGCTTCTAGTACCCGGAAAAGATACTTTTCTATGCTGAAGCTGATAATCTCTCCAATTTTTGCTTTTGGTCCCAGCCGTGTCCTCACTGGTCCACTGGCTCCCAACCTCTGTTCATAAACCTGTGCATATGAGTTCCCCTTTCTCTTAGTTCTAAAGCTGACCTTTTTACAGTGTTGTTCCTTATTTCTGACAAGCGGCCTCGATGTGCCGTCCACCTACTTCCTCACTGCTCAAGCACGACTCCCTAAAAGGCATGGGGTGAAACAAGTGGCTTCTTGCTACAGCAGAAACAGTGCCAGTGAGATATTTTTCGGCTGGCATTTATATAGGAAAAAGACGTATCACCTGAAACTCAACCTTTTAAACAAGATGGATGTGAAGACAGCTCTGAGTTATGACTAAAATTCACTTAGAGCTAGAATCAAGTTTTGAAAAGCCTTGAGCATCGAAGGGGGGCATGCTGCTTGAATGATACCAGAGCTGAGAGGCATCGTGATTAACATTACATAAAGCAAGCACGTATTGTAAAGTAGGAACTGAGGACAGTGAGACTCTGTAACTTTTTAAAAAGGGACAGGAGAAGCCAGAGTGTCAGAAGAGCAAGTGGGAGTGAAGACTCCCACGGGCTGGGAAGAACAGGAAGAGTCAGTATATGTGGAGTAAGCTTGTTCTACGTTGCCTCAAAGTTAGGTGACCAGTGTGTGGTTAGAAACTAGGTCTTAGGCTGGGCACGGTGGCTCAGGCCTGTCATCCCAGCACTTTGGGAGGCCGAGGTGAGAGAATTGCCTGAGACCGCGGGTTCGAGACCAGCCTGGGCAACACGGTGAGACCTCTACAATAAATCAAAAAATTAGCCGGGTGTGGTAGCGCGCACATGTAGTTCCGGCTACTTGGAAGGCTGAGGCAGAAGAATCGCTGGAACCCCAGCAGGTCGAGGCTGGGGTGGCTGTTGAGCGAGCCACTGCACTTCAGCCTGGGCGAAGGAGTGAGACTCCGACTTAAAAAAAAAACTAGGTCTTTAGTTCAACATAACATTTGAGGACTCTAAACGGACTGTCTTACAGTATTCAAGCAAATAAAGGCCCCAGATGTCTTTGGAATCAAACTCAAACCTGGCACCTACATGCTTCTTAGTAAATGCTTAGTGAATTTTATTTTATTTTATTTTATTTTTTTTTGAGTTGGAGTCTCACTCTGTCGCCCAGACTGGAGTGCAGTGGCCGCACATACATGGGGGTGCGTGTCTGTTAGCATTTGTTTCCATCTCAGTTTGCCATCCTCTCCTCATACATCCTTGGAAATCTCAGTCTTAGGTTTGATTTATTGATTTATTGTAGAGATGAGGTCTCACCAAGCTGCCCGGGCGGGTCTCAAACCTGCAGGCTCAGGCAATCCATTCACCTCGGCCTCCCAAAGCGTGGGATTACAGGCTGAGCCACTGAGCCTGGCGCTTAATGAATTTTAATAAATGCCACCATCTCTGCCAAGATTTCATTGATTTTAAAACTCTAGTATCCTTAGCTGCGTATAAACAATGTGCCAGGCACTAGGCTTACAGGAAAAGATGCTAGACTGTCCTGTCATGGGTTATATGCCCATATTCTATAAAATAGGGTAGTGTTGGCCGGGCTTGGTGGCTCAGCCTGTAATCCCAGCACTCTGGGAGATTGAGGTGAGTGGATAACCTGAGCCCACGGTTTCGAGATCAGCCCGGGCAACTTGGCGAGACCGGGCGTGGTAGTGTGGGCCTGTAGTTCTGGCTACTTGGAAGGCTGAGGCAGAAGGATTGCCAGAGCCCAGCAGGTTGAGGCGGTGGCTGGGAGCGTGCCCCTGCACTCCAGCCTGGGTGACAGAGTGAGAATCCAACTCAAAAAAAAAAAATTGGCTAGTGTTTGTCTTTCAAAGTGCAGGTTTTGAAATCAGTTTTAGTGGGTGACAGGAATTTAATGAAATGGAATTCAAGTCTAAGCACATGCAGTTTTGTGGGGGTTTTTTTACTTTGCAACAGATGTGCATATAGAAATACGTAAGTGTACCAGATCATGATGTTTTTAACTATCAGTCACAGTCGACACTGAAATACCATATGAGAAGCACAGGTGGGCACGGGCGGGTTTTCTAGAATCATTTAGATTGGACCTCAAAGAGTGGCATTTCACAGCGAAATGGGCAAACTTCATTTGGTTGGTGTAAGGGGATGTGCTAGAACATGGGGTCATCCAAAGGAAGCTACACAAGTCAGCGAACACATCTTCAGCCTGACCCATAGAGCAGCCTCTCAAAAAATCTCTATCCAGCTGAACCTGCCCAGCTGTGGACTTGATGGATCCCGGGACTACCAGGGATCAAGCCCAAGGATACTTTTCACAGCTCAGTAAAATGAGAGGCTTGAAAATGAAGATGGTCCAACAGGATTAAAGGTCACGATGACTTGTTTCCAGGACAACTTAAGCTTTGCCACGGGCACCAGCGGCGTCTGCGCCCGCAATGGTAGCCCCTCCACTGGCCCTTGCTGCACAACCCCACAGGGAAGCCCTTCGATACAAGTAACTAGTGAAGCCTCCTATGGGCAAGAGCTGCAGTGGCCAGGGGACCCTCCTCTGCTCCCATCCTGTTTTCTCATGCCCCTGGCCAACCTCACGGCCTTGGATGTGTCGACAGGAAGCAAACCAGGAAGCACAGACTGGAGATCAGGTGTGTGGCGACTGCTGGACCTGATGAGAATTTGCCTGACATGTCTTTATTTCCCTCCGAGTTAACACACACCATCTGTTCCGCCCTGAGTCAAGCAAGTTACTCTAAAACTGGTGGCACGACTCATCTGGGACTTGGAGGCTGCTTTTATCCTGAGCCTGCTAAGAGCAAAGGATTTAAATTAATACAAAGAAATACAGTAGTATGCCTTAAAAAAGAATGTCCAAGGCGGGCTCAGTGGCTCAGCCTGTAATCCTGTGCTTTGGGAGGCTGAGGTGAGTGGATTTTTTTATTTATTGGAGAGATGAGGTCTCGCCAATAAATTAAAAAATCAGCCGGGCATAGTAGCGCATGCCTGTAATTCTGGCTACTTGGGCGGCTGAGGTGGAAGGATCGCTGGAGCCCAGCAGGTCGAGGCTGCAGTGGCTGGGAGCGGCCACTGCACTCCAGTCTGGGTGACAAAAAAAAAAAGAAAGTCTAAAATTGTTTCAGCTCATTACATAATTGATTCTGGAACTTCAAACAACATGAAAGCAAACACCAGACTTTGGATGTTACATCAGGAGGCACAGGTTTAAAAATGTTAAACATGGTCCCCCAGTAATCAGGTCATCAACTGCAGGCTAAGACAGACCGAGACAGTGAAACAAGACTAGTCTAGGTGGCAGCGGAGTGACGGCACTTGCAGCTAAATGAAAATACACAGGCATGAAGCTGCCCCACGCTAACACCTCAGGCTATGCCCACCCTCCCCACAGACTGGGTCCTTTGGATTCCATCTCCTCGAAGGGCCACAGAGAACTCAAGCAAAGGCTCTGCCTTCTTTTCACACAAATGGCTACTGAGTGACTTTTGGGAGATTTCTGCTAGGCACGGGGAAGGACAGTACAGACCTGGCCGAGCAGAGTCCCCTTTCCAGTGTCACCCTGGTTCCTCATAAGTAACAGAGGGGTGTGGGGTGCTAAAAGAACTAAGATTCAGAAATGTGTGGTCTTCATTGTTTTGATTTACAGAGCTAAAATAAGCCACTCAGTATCGCTCACTTCACATCTGAAGGAAGTTATTTCAGGGCTCCAAGAGAAACCTGGATTTCCTCAGAATTTTAGTATTTTATATATCTCATACGAGTAAGAAATTACAAGTATTTCTAATACGACAGGTACATTTAGCTTTACAAGGTAATGTACTTTGCAATTTCATTCAAAGACTGAATTTAGAACAGTTCCATTATCTTCTAGTAAAAACTTATTAGTCCCCAAACAGGTGGCCAGAGTCCCCTGCCTTCAAAAGATAAAGGGCATTACACAAAGCATGTGTTCCTATCAGGGAGACTAGATGTATGTGTTGAATTAAGAATCCACTTAGGAAAGAACACAAGGAAAATTAACATCACGCAGATCAAAGGACAATGTCAGTGCCACTCAGAGACTTGAATGTAACTCCAAATTCAAGGTCTGGCATACACCTGCAGAAATATAAATCAGCCTGGCCCCTTCATGATTTACAGGTGGTGCTCAGAAAGTACCCCCTTTGGGAACACACAAACCCCAACAAGAAGAAAAAATGTGATTTTGAAAACAAAGTTGGCAATATTTTTAGAGGTGGTGGTCTTCAGAGTAAAAAAAGTCAAAAGGTAGGAATGTTTATCCAATATGGCAACTGTCCTAATCTTTAGGTACAGAAAGTTCTCTAGGTTTTATGGCAGTGTAGTTCAGACAGACTACAAAATTGTTCAATCCCTTGGTTAAGGTTCTAGGCTTCTGCCACCTCCCCCTTTGAAGAGACACACAGCCCAGGTACTGGAAAGGAGCAAGGTCCATCACCAGTGTTTCAAAGCTGTGCCCTGGGGTCGTACGAGAGCTGTTGACTTAATTTGTGGGTAGACACCAACCTTCTCATAAATTGCTAGAATGATACGTCCCCAACTAAAAATACACTGGCATTTTAGCTCACACATTACTCCTTTTGAGTTTGACCAGCAGGAATCCATTCACCAAAACTATCAAAGCCAAGAAGCAGGCTTTGGACTTCTGGTGACCCAACTCACAGCTTGGAAATTCCATGTGGCCAGATTGTTTCTACCTTTGCTATTGCTGCTTGTCAAGGAAATTTTCTGCACACACAACTAACGAGAAATGGTACTTGTTGAAAAGGGATAAGGTACTCAAGTTTTCATCTTGTTGCTTTATTCAGCTTGCTCCAAGGGCATAGTCAATAGTAATAAGGATCACAAACATCATTTTGATTGGCTTCACAAGCCTGATCAGTAAAACCTGAAAACAGAAAATGTTACACAAGTTGCAAAGAAAGCACTCCTGGAGTTCACTGACATGATAGCAAGTGGAAAGAATATAAATGCAACAGGTGTTAACATTGAGAACAGTCCTTGCTGCGAACCCTTCGTAGATCGCCGCTGATTTCTTTTGGCGGGAAACACGCCTCTGCACACTCCTCCCAGACCCTACTCTTGCTGCACTTGAGTGGTTCCTATTCCCACGGCGCTGGCGTATGCCGTCAGAATTTCCACTATCTGCTTCGTCTCCAGGGTCGTCCGGGTTTCCTTGAGCCAGTCCTGGGCCACTCGTCGCGACTCCCCCTTCAGCTGGTTGACAAACTTGGCCGCCAGCTCCAGGTCGCCGTGCTCCATGCAGTAGGAGGCATAGGACAGCAGCTGGAAGGTGTTGAGATCCTCGGGGCAGAGCTCCGCGGGCGGCTTCCGCTGCTGAGGCGGGAACAGGAGCAGGGACTGCAGGTAGGAGAGAAAGTATTGGTACAAGCTATTTCTGGTCTCGTCGATCATCGCCACCCTTCGGGCCAGTTTTTGGACCGCATAGAAGCGGGCCCGGAGGGTCTCTTCGCTGTACACCCCGCGGGTCAGGGACTCGGGAGGGATGGCTGCAGTCAAAGCCTGGGCAAACTCGTTATCGGAACAGCTGGCTCTGATGGCCTCCACGGCGCCCCCCAGCGGCACGGTGGGCACGTCTGCCGAGGAGGTCTTCATGCTGTACTTGAGCGCCTCCACCGAGAGCCAGAGCTGGTGGGCCTTCCTGGCCTCCTCTTCGGCAACCGCGTGACCTGGCAGGGAGAGGCAAAGAAAGCGTTGCTCTCCGCGCCGGACTGGAGACACCCACAGCACATCGAACAGACTGAACCCACATGCGGAAGGGGGGCCAGACCAACCTCACAACCCCACTCCACCACTCATTTCTGGGAGTTCTCGCCTCGCGGGCCCCTTCGTGCGAGGCAATAAGGCACCACACAATTTGAGGAGGACTTGTTTCTACTAGTCGTGGAGGAAACTGGGAAGCACAACTAGACCTCCCTCCCCTCTTCCAGCAACACCCAGGGCAACGCAGTGCAACAGAACACAGAAGTCACCCACATCTGCATGATATCTAGTCCAGATATTGCCCTGCTTAGTGACTGAGAAAGAAACATTATTTCAGTCAGGCTAAGACTAATCAACATGGTGAAGGCCATCGGAAATTTCTTGCAAAGAACTGGGTGACTTCAAACGAACTTAACGAACTGCCAGAACTTGAAATTCCAGGAGTAATGAGGTTATGTTTATTGCTGTAGGACCAAAAAAAGATGCCATAACATCCCAAGAAAACCCATTTTGTCGACACCCTCATTTCTCTCTCAACATGGCACAACTGCTGCCCATCTGGTGGGTGGATTCAGCAGAAACACCTCCAGAGCATGGGGCCTCGCTGACCTTAACGTTACCACCAGGGGGACACGAGACATAGCCAAAGTGTTAGATAAACTGCCTTGGAAATGCTGATTTCACGTTTGTCATATAAACATGGCAAATAGAACTTAGAGTTAATTTTTAAATCCTTGTTAAAACAGATTTCCTCTCACAACTCTAGCTTCCAAACTTAATCAAATCTAGGGCCAGTTTTTCCTGACAAGATGAATAA
Source organism: Tarsius wallacei (assembly GCA_963574415.1). Classification (NCBI taxonomy): domain Eukaryota; kingdom Metazoa; phylum Chordata; class Mammalia; order Primates; family Tarsiidae; genus Tarsius; species Tarsius wallacei. The sequence goes on along the minus strand of CAUYQG010050326.1, from coordinate 13,887 downwards.
AAGTCAGTAAAGTGACTTTGGTATCTTTACGTTTTGACATCTGTGTGTGCGTTCCATTATTCTTATAAAATACCCCAAGTTGCACTAAATAAAATTATCTACAAGATAACAGAGATTTATGCTCACTCTGAACAGCCTGTTCAATTCCTCTAAGTCTGGCATAGGCAGTGTTTATATCGAGAGTAAAGTTATCAACTTGCTCTTGACTGAGACGACGAAATTCTAATTCTTGTTCAGAGAGTTTCTCAGACAAGTCCTGCAATAAAACACAAATCATATACAGGAAAAAAGGATGCTACTTCAATGCATCTCACTTAACTGGATACTAATGTTCCAGCAACTGCTACCTCCTGAAGCAAAAAGGGCCTTTAAGATCTCAGAATAAAGGATACCTGCATAATGAACATTTGTATACCTAACCCTGAATTAGACACCACATCTTTAAAATTAAAAAAATAAAATCTCAAAACAATTGTCCTGAAACTCCTACATTATGTGTAAGGTTTCAGAACTTTCATGACTCGCATTTGATGTGTAATTCTCTACAAACATACTGATAGGACTTAACATTAGAAGAAGCAGACAAGAAAAAGAGAACGAGCTGTTAAATTCAGGAACAAATTACCTAAACACAATAATTAAGCTAACAGTATATCTTCTACTTAAGAGCTTACACATTCTTTTTTTTTTGAAAAAAATGTCCATCAAATAAAATTTAAAATAACTTCTCATACTTCCAGAATTTTAACTTTCTGGAAGACTTCCTTACTTAGAAAACCTCATTTCCATCTTGCAAGACAAAATAATAAGTTAATCTTACTGTAAGTAATTTCCTAAGTATAAACTAATTATGATTAAAGACATCCTGGTCGGGTGCAAGTGGCTCATGCTTGTAATCCCAGCCCTTTGGGAGGCCAAGGCAGGAGAATTGCTTGAGCCCAAGACAAAACTAGGCAACATAACAAGACCTCATCTCTACAAAAAAATTTTTAAATTTGCTGGACATGGTGGTGTACACTTGTAGTTTCAGCTACTTGGGGAACTGAGGCAGAAGGATTGCCTGAGCCCAGATGGCTGAGGCTGCAGTGAGCTATGATCACACCACTGTACACCATACCTGGGAGACAGAGTGAGACCACACACAAAAAAAAGGCATCCGGATGATTTGCTGGGATTTCAAGTCTGGGAAGTTTCCTAAACTATAAAATTGAGCACTACCCTATAATCCACAGAAGCTTGTGAAATAAAATAGGAAGTACATGTGTTAAGTATTGTCTGTGTCCTGAAATCCCCTTTACCAATCCTCCTTAAGGCTTTGAAGATTCCAAATGACTCAAATATGTATATTAAAAACACAAGTGACCTGGAACACAAGATACACCACTATGTAAAAAGGAGCAGTCCTGCAGACAGAAAAGCCCCACTCCACTAAGGCTAGGCAACACTGGAAAGCCCTCCCTGTTCTTTCACATCCTCAGAGGACATTAAAAGGAAAGCAAGGCAAGAGGACTGCCTGAGCCCAGGGGTTTGAGACCAACCCGGGCAACATGCCAAGACCATATCTCTCTAAAAAATTAGCCAGGCGTGGTGGTGCAGACCTGTAGCTCCAGCTACTTGGAAGGCTGTGGTGGAAGGATCGCCTGAGCCCAACAGTTCAAGGCTACGATGGCCGTGAGCGTGCCACTGCACTCCAGCCTGGGCAACAGAGTGAGACTTCCACTCAAAAACAAAGGAAAAAAACGGGAAAGCAGAGCCTGTCAGTAATGTAGGAGGAGGAGTGAAACTTGACCACAGGCCCTCACCTGCTCAAATTCATACTTCAGCTCCTGTTCTTGCACCCTCAGGACATCGCGTAAGTGATCAGTGTGGGCGGCTGCCTGTCGGCGAAGCTGGGTCCGCATTTCATTCTCCATGGCGTCTCTGACTTCCTCTACCTGTGAGACCAAACACAACGACGGTTACTTCTCAATTCTGCACACATGCTTTTGGGAGAAGAGAAGGACAAGTATCACCAATCATAATAGCAGCTTCATATCTTGAGCCCCTACAACAAGCCTGGCACGTACACACATCCTTTACTTCTACATGTATGAATCATAAAGCCGAACATTGGAAGGTGACTCTAACAGGCGGCACTCTGGCCCTCAAACTTGTGTTTTTCGCCCACATTACCAAGCTGCCTCCCAGATAAAACAAACACTTCTTTCCTGAATCCCATGTTTCCCTAAGAAGTAACTAAGTCCAGAATGTGAAAAATAACTGTAGACATGGGATCGGTAGCTTCCACAACCATCTGTGCTTGGGGAAATTATTTATCTTCTCAAGTCTCCCTTTTCTCATCTGTGAGTAAGGCCTACTTTGAAGAATCGTTAAGAAAATTAAGTGTCTGGCAGTTGAACATAATTTCTTCTAAACAAAACTGTTTTAACATTAATTTAAATTCAACATGGGAAATACCAAACCAAAATTATTCTTACCTACCAGTTGGCCATGGATCACATTACAAATTACTTCACATGGATCACATGAAACTCAGAGCTTATTTTTTCTCAGAAACAATGTAATGAATTTATTAATCCATTCAGTGGGTGCAGAAGTATGAAGCGCTACCCCTGGGCCAGGCATTGCCTATGGATCAACGGTGCTCAGGACAGACAGGCTTCTTGCTTTCACACAGTGTACAGTTCAGTGGGGGAGCTGACAGTAACAGTGAGCAAGTAAACAGGACACCTCAGATTGTGACACTTGTTTCTAGGTGTGAATCTAAGCAAGTGAGTTCCTGTGGTCAGGAACCAACCACTTAATAACACTCACTGGGAGAGGAAAATATACTCAGAATCCAACAAAGTTTCTCTCAGCACTGCTTTAGGGAACAGAGATTCCACTAGATACCTCAAGATCTCAGCAGCTTGTCATTTTTTACATCGTGCATCTGTTCAACAAAAAGGATCTCTGCTAGATCAATCCTACCCCAGAAGTTCTGACTACAGAATGAGGGCCTGATTGCCATTCTAAAGGCGAGCTGGCATGACTCATGTCCAGTGTTTTGTTTTGTTTTGTTTTTTGAGTTGGAGTCTCACTCTGTCGCCCAGGCTGGAGTGCAGTGGCATGCTCACGGTCACCATAGCCTCGACCTGCTGGGCTCCAGCAATCCTTCCGCCTTAGCCTTCCAAGTAGCTGGAACAACAGGTGTGCACTACCACACCCAGCTAAATTTTTGATTTATTGTAGAGACGAAGTCTCACCAAGCCGCCTGGACTGGTCTTGAACCCGCAGGCTCAGGCAATCCACTTGCCTTAGCCTCCCAAAGTGCTGGAAAGACTGGATGAGCCACTGAGCCTGGCTGTTTTAAGTTCAAGACTGCCAGGATCTCTAGAAGCAGACAATCATGTTGGAGTCACTTGAAATGTTAGGACATGAATCCCATTTCTTTTACCTTTCTATCCTGCTCAGCCTGTATTTCACTTCTGTGACGTTCTAACGCCTTTGCCACCGCAGCGTCGAATGCCCGCTTTTCCTCCAGCTTTTGTTTTTCCAAGGCTGATGTGATGTGCTGCTTCTCTGTGGCTTTCTGTTCTGCGAGCTCTCTGTTTAGCTGATCAATGCGACGATGTGCATGAGCAATCAGGGAGTTCAAATCATCAGTAGACAGCTTGTCAGCTATACAGAAAACCACAGTAAAAGGTGATGATTTCACCAAAATTATACATTGCTACAAGGTAGTCTGCTTTCATTCACTGTACTTCAACAGCTGTGAAGCAAAAATTAACATGAAATGAAATTTAGATTCTCCAGATCAATCAAAGTGGTACCTAATGTCCAACAACTAAGATGTTTTCAATCCCAAGCAAAGTAATTTAGGTGGGCCTCAGAGAATCAGTTCTTTTTCAGGAACTCCCTTCTAATCTGAACTAAATGGCTTTCTAATTTACAATAACTCTGCCTATAAAGACAAAGCCTCACATAGTCCTATATTTTCTTTCATGTATAACTATGATTAGTCATGATAAGCATCTAATTAAAAATTCTTTTCTGGGCCAGGCATGGTGGCTCACACCTATAACGCCAGTACTCTGGGAGGCCGAGCTGAGAGGACTGCCTGAGCCCACCGGTTCAAGACCAGCCTGGGCAACTTGCTGAGACCTCACCTCTACAATAAATTAAAAAAATAGCTGGGTATGGTGGTGTGTGCCTGTAATTCCAGCTACTTGGAAGGCTGAGGTGGAAGGATCACTTGAGCCCAGCAATCTGAGACTGCAGTGTCTGTGATTGTGCCACTGCACTCCAGCCTGGGAGAATGACACTCCAACTCAAAAAAAAAGGTTATTTTATGCTGAAACCTACAATCAAATTCAAATTCTCTCAGACCTTTCTCTAGGAAGAGTTTTGGTTCCTTTTCCTAAACATATATGATCTAAGCTACTGATCAGAGACTAGAGCTGTCCATCAGAAGCACTTGTGGAGTTTTTGAAAAATCCCATATCCAAAGATTCTCACCTACGTTTAAACTCATATATTTTAAATCTCACACTCCAAAAGTGTCTCAACATACACCACTGGTTAAGAATTAAGGCTTTGCCGAGTGTGCTGGCTCATGCCTGTAATCCCAGCACTTTGGCAAGCGGAGGTGAGAGGAATGCCTGAGCCCAGGGGTTAGAGACTAGCCTGGACAACATGGCAAGACCTCATCTCTACAATAAATTTAAACATTAGCCGGGCGTGATGGTGTGCACCTTTAGTTCTAGCTACTTGGAAGGCTGGGGTGGAAGGGTTGTCTGAGCCCAGCAGGTCAAGGCTATGGTGGCTGTGAGCATGCCAGTGCACTCCAGTCTGGGTGACAGAGACTCCAACTCAAAAAAAACAAAACAAAACACGCTTCGACAGCAAAATAAAGATGATGTGGGAAATCTACATAACAAATGACTCAATTCAAATGACTCAATTCCTCAATTAAAAAATTGAAAAGCAAATAAAGAGGATAAGAGATTTGACCAAATTCAATCCGGAAATCTGTGAATATTAGTTTAACCAAAAAACTGTAAAAACTAATGCTATGAAATGAAAGGGGTTGTTTCAACACTGGTGACTGTAAAAACTTGATATTAAGTTTTAGGTACCATAATGGTATAGTGACTATGTTTTTAAAACATATTGCAAGTATTTACAAGTGAAAGGATATACTTGGGTCTGTTTCTTTATGAGCTGAGGAAGGGTGGGAACAGATGAGCCTGACCATGGGCTGGTAACTGTGAAGCTGGGTGATAGTCCATGGAAGCTCGTTAGCCTTCCTCCTACTGTTTAACGGGTGAAATTCTTATAAGTAATAAGTTCTTTCTTTTAAAAAATCCATATTGTACACACATACCTCACAGCTACAGCATTCCAATCACTTCATGAAATGTTTTTGTTCCAGAGAGCACATGGATGCCAAAAATATCCAGTTCAGATGTATCACATGCAATATAATTCTACCTCTATTACTTAGATGGATTAGCATAAGACCCACAGGCCTAACAAAAAGATTTCAGTCTTTGAAGACTCAAAACAAAGCTTTTAAACATAAAATATATGTTAGACTCACCTAGGTCAGAAACACCTACAAAAGAAAAAGAAGAACAGTTTGAAAAAAAGAATGCACACATTTCAGTTATTGATCATTAAACAGGAACATTCAAAAGAAAACAAGGAACCAGAAACTAGTGCCAGGAGAAGCACATTTTAATATGCTTATTTCCCAAAATTTGCAGGGATTATAAAACAGTATAAATCAAGTTACATTCTAGCAAAATAAGAGAATCACTAACATTAAAAGTACTCTGGCTTTAAGGAACTTATTTAATTTCTTTTTTAAATTTAATTTCTTTTTTTTTTTTAATTTTAAAGATGTGGGGTACAATTCAGGGTTAGATATACAAATGGTCATTATGTAAGTAAAATTTAGGTCTCACTTTGGTTCCACTTCACCCGGTTTGAGATGAGGTACCCTTATTGATGAGGCAGTTTCCCACTATTGCCAATCCCTTTCTTACGTATTATGATCATTGTTCAGGGTTCGCTTATGAGTGAGAACATGTGGTACTCAGTTCTGTGTTTCTGTAATAGATCACCCAGTATTATAGACTCTAAGTCCATCCAAGTTGCTACGAAGTTGCTAATTTTGTCCTTCTTTATGGCTACATAATATTCCATCGTGTGTATGTACATTTTTTTTATCCAGTCATCTTTCGATGGGCAGCATGGTTGGTTCTATGCTTTTGCTATTATTTCATCAAGGCAGTCTACTTAGGTCTTTCACAGAAACTGTAACTGTCTTTTACCCCTTCCATTTGCATCACTTCACAGAGTAGTTCATTAAGTCACAGTCTTTACTCTCTGTTCTCAGTACCAAGCCTCTCCTAACATTTCAAATACTTAAGAAATTAATATTTTTTCTGTGAAAATTTTTAAACAGTGAACTCACATTAAATTAACATGTGACCCGTGCAAATTAAACAAAGAACTCTGACTGCCAGGCTTGAGGGTTAAGGAAGAAAAAAGATAAAATTCTGAATCATTGAAAAATGCTCCCCACCAGGATCCCAAGTGTCAGAGTATTAACATTTGATAGGAGAGGGGAACTGTGGCCCTTCTCAGCTCCCGCCTCTTAGTATGAGTGGTTTGGCACCCTGGGTGTACAACGTCCCGAGCTTCTTAATGACCCTTTGATTCAATAAGTTCAAAAACAGGTATCTTTCATCCAAAAGGGTTCTGAAAGTCAGCTGCTCAATCTGGAGTTCAAAGAGGGATCTATCCCAGTGTTACAGAAAACATGCCAAAGTTGCACAAGTTGAGATGATACGTCACTGCTAATATGGCATACACAACACAGCTCTATACACTATAGTCTCTAAGCAATCAAGGAGACAGGCATGCCTGGGAATACTGACAATTCACAGCTTGCCCCTCATTCTCCAAGCCTGGCAACCTGCCCAGGGGCTCCCACCTCTTTCCTTCGCCCACACAGGTATCTGCTCTGAATTTGAGGCTTATCATTCCTGTGCACTGTTTTATACTTGACATAGTACACATCCTTAAACAATACATTGTTTATTTGCTCTTAAACTGCATGTAAGTGGTCTCCTATGCGTACTTCTATAACTTTTTGTTCTTCTTTCTTTTTTAATAACAGAAGAGAGTGTATTTGGGTCAAGCTTGAAGACTACAAGCCAGTATCACAGGCTCAAGTTTCCCTGACTATAAACTCCCTCGTTCTTCTTAACATTTATGTTTGAGAGCTATAGTTCTAGTTCATTCCTTTGCACTGCCATATGTGAGGGACACGTACCTGTTCCCACTTGTTTTGCTCTTACAAACAGTACCCAATGCATTTTTGTATGACTCCTTTTGAACATATACCTGAAGCTCAAACGCTGGATCAGGAAGTACAGACACCTTCAACCTCAAGTATTGTTAAGTTACAGTTCAACAAACCAGTTGCTAAATGATGGCTTCCTAGGGTCTTTCCTCCTAGTCTTCATTTGCAGTGCCCCAGCATGCATACTGGCTGGCACATCTCACTTCATCCTCAGAGCAGTCCAGCAGCTTTTTTTCTTCATTTTAAAGATGTGGGATGCCAGGCTCGGTGGCTCAGCCTGTAATCCCGCGCTTTGGGAGGCTGAGGTGAGTGGATTGCTTGAGCTCGCGGGTTTGAGACCCGCCTGGGCAACTTGGCGAGACCTCATCTCTACAATAAGTCAAAAAATTAGCCAGGCGTGGTAGTACGCGCCTGTAGTTCCAGCTACGTGGAAGGCTGAGGCGGAAGGATCGCCTGAGCCCAGCAGGTCGAGGCTGCAGTGGCCGGGAGCGTGCCACTGCACTCCAGTCTGGGTGACACAGTGAGAGATTCCAACTCAAAAAAAATAAAAAAATTAAAACAATAATGCTCAGTAACATTCACTATTATTGTCTGATACCTTACTCAGCTACGGAGAACGCTGAAAGAATATTAGGCCTAATGAGTATGACCAAGACATTTACAGCTCGTATTAAGAATAATAAGAGCAGGAGGAGCGGGCTTGGTGGCTCAGCCTGTAATCCCACGCCTTGGGAGGCTGAGGTGAGTGGATTGCCTGAGCCCGCGGGTTCGAGACCCGCCTGGGCAACTTGGCGAGACCTCATCTCTACAATAAATCAAAAAAACTAGCCGGGCGTAGTAGCACGCGCCTGTAGTTCCGGCTACTCGGAAGGCTGAGGTGGAAGGATCGCCGGAGCCCAGCAGGTCGAGGCTGCGGTGGCCGGGAGCAGCCACTGCACTCCAGTCTGGGCGACGGAGTGAGACGCCAACTCAAAAAAAAAAAAAAAGAATAATAAGAGCAAAATAACTAATAGCGCAAACCAGTACTAACACGTTTGGTATAGGTGTCAAGGATGTTTGATTCAGAGGTGAGGGTGTCTACTGAGGGCTACAGTAATCACAGAGAAGTAACTACCTCCAGAAGTACACAAAAAATCAGTAATACCAGTTGCCCCCCAAAAGGAAAACCACGTGGCTGTGGTCAGGGGAGGAAGGGAAACTTCACCAAATGCCATTTGTACCTTTCAAACTCTGTATCGTGAATGTATATGCTAAATAAAAATTGATACAAATTTAAATGGAGATTGCTGAAACCATGAGTGATTACACTGCAGGAGACTTTCACTTTCCACATGATACATTTCTTCAGCACAGGGTGTCTCCACAGTGGTACCAGTAACACTCTAGGCCAGATACACTCTTTGGGTGAGGGGCCGTTCCATGGACTGTAGTGGGATGCTGAGCGGCATCTCTGACCTCTACCCACTACCTGAGAGTAGCACCCTCCAGCTGCGACAAACAAAAATGTGTCCAAATAAATGGTCTCTGAGGGGAAGAAAATGTTTGGGTTGAGAACCATTTAACACTTTCTTCCAATGTCATGTTTATACCAAGGAGCTTACATTTAATAGAACAAGACAGTCAACAATCACAAACCAGTGAATAAAGCTTCAACAAGACAAACTAAGGTAAGTGACTTGTGGAGGAAAAGGGTCAGAAGGTCTCTGATTATATCTATCTCCGTTGTACCTTCAAAGAAGCACAGCCCTTGAGAAATTCTGATGAGGCGCGGATGCAGTGCAAGTTTATTCTGCTCAAGGATAAACTATCCACAAACCCTTTTGCTAGATGGTAGCTATTCAGCTTAAAGAACGATGTCCAAACAAGATTCACTATTCCCAGACTTGTGTGTGTGTTTCTCTGCTTTATCATCTCTCTCATAAATCCTACGTTTGCCAGGCACAGTGGCTCATGCCTACAATCCCAGTACTTTGGGAGGCCGAGGTGAGAGGACTGTCTGAGCTCAGGGGTTCAACACCAGCCTGGGCAACTTGGTGAGACCCTGTCTCTGCAAGAAATCAAAAAATTAGCCAGGCGTGGTAGAGTGTACCTATAGTTCCCCCAGGTACTTGGAAGGCAGGTGGAGGTCGAGGCTGCAGTGGCTGTGAGCATGCCACTGCACTCCAGTCTGGGTGACAGAATGAGACTCCAACTCAAAAAATAAATTAATTTTAAAAAATCCTACTTTTACTGTTTTCTATTTTTTTTGGAGTCAGAGTCTCACTGGAGTGCATTCCTCTCGCCTCAGCCTTCCAAAGTGCTGAGATTACAGGCGTGATCCACCATGCCCTGCTTACTTTTTTCTTTGACAAGAGTCTAGGGCCAGACATGGCAGCTTACGTCTATAATCCCAGCACTTTGGGAGCCTGAGACAGGAGGATCACTTGAGGCCAGTAATTCAAGAACAACCTGGGCAACACAAGAAGACCCCACCTCCACGAAATTAAAAAAAAAAAGCCTGATAACTCTCTCGAGTAAAGTGCATTCAAAAAACTAAATGTCTGAGTCATTTTTTGAGAGGCTTGACTCCGCTTCTTGCCATTAAATCTCCCTGGTTGGCCATGATACAGATGGAATGTCTGCACTGGTCTTTATTACCTTAGACCAGCCATGGTTCTAGGATGCAACCCTGACACCTTCAGCCCAGAGAGGCCTATGACATGAGAAGTTCAGTTTCTAACAGACACTAGCATTTAAACAGTAATTTAAGTTTGCTGAGACTGGCAATCTCGGATTCTTAGTACTTTAACAGCATGTCAGGAAATGAGACCACTCCCTACAGTTATGCTATGTAACTGCTTCAGTGAAGTTCCCTGCAGTCTGAGATTTTGCAAGTGGATAGCCAGACAGTTGGTTTCCTTCTCAATGCTGGGCCCCTAGGTGAATTTTCAAAACATTGTGTGGCTGGGCAATACCTCACACCCGTAAGGGAGACTCCAACTCAAAAAAAAATGGTGTTCAGTCATAAGGTATGTTTTAAATAATTACAAATACTTTTAAACTACCAAGGTTTTTGAATACTTCCATATATATTTACATACATAATATACTATAATAGAGTCAAGGTTACACTGTGACTCTCATTCACTTGAATTCTAAAAAATTTTTTTTGAGTAGCAGAGATCAGAACAAAGTGATGGATTCTAGAATTTAAAACTGGCTGGAACTCATGTTCACCACGGCTAGAACTACAGGAGTGGGTGAAACATTGTACTGCTCACAAAGAGAGGCACATGCCAAAGGGATTGGGATCAGAAGAATGGAGACAAAGCCAAGTTTAGATGAGTAGATCCGTTGTTAAAAATCAAAAGAAGTGCCACCGCTTTAGTTGTACTTACTCATCCCTTTCCACCCAGGAAGGACTTCGGGAGTAATACTGTCCAGCTCTCGTTTAAAGTCATCCCGGGCTTGGACCACCAGTTCGTGATACTGAGACACAACCTTAGCCTCAGACTGAGCTGCTTGGACCTGAGCAAATACAAGGGGCATATGATTAAACCAAACAAGAAGTACCAGAAACATTCCAAAAAACAGAAACATATTCCTTCACTTATTCATGTTTTATTGGGAAAGTATAAACAGCACATACGCAGAAATCTGAAGCTCAGAAAGCAAACATAAGCCTTGTCTTTGTTTCCTTCTAATTCCTATTCAATGACACAGAAAGGCCCTTTTCCATCTTACTGAGACCCTTTCCCTCTTTCTCTGGATCATGGGAAACAACTCATGCAGATCACACAAGCAGATGGAAGATGTGCCACAAAATGGAAATTTCTTTAGGTGACAATAAGCATGACCACAAATGTTACCCATTATAAAAGGTATCAACAAAAGGTATACTCAACAATCCACTTGGTACTCAAGGCATTTTGTTTTTTTAAGAGACAGGGTCTCGCTGTCACCCAGGCTGGAGTGCAGTGGTGAAATCAAGGCTCACTGCAGCCTCAAATTCCTGGGCTTGAGTGATCATCCCAACTCAGTTCTCAGGTAGCTAGGACTACAGGCTTGTGCCACCACACCTGGCTATTGTTTTTTTTAGTAGAGATGGGGCATTGCTATGCTTCCCAGGCTAGTCTTGAACTCCTGGCCTCAAGCAATCATTTGCCTCAGCCTTCCTAACTGCTGGGATTACAAGTGTGAGCCACTATGTACAGCCCCAAAACAAATTTTTAAAAGCAGGAACAACTGGGCGGGCACGGTGACTCAAGCCTGTAACTCCAGCACTTTGGGAGGCTGAGGTGACAGGATTGCCTAAGCCCACAGGTTCAAGACCAGCCCGGGCAACATGGTGAGACCTCGTCTCTACAATAAATAAAAAATTAGCCGGGTATAGTGGCGTGTGCCTGTAGTTCTGGCTAATTGGAAAGCTGAGGCGGAAGGATCACCTGACCCCAGCAGGTCGAGGCTGCAGTGGCTGGGAGCGTGCCACTGCATTCCAGCATGGGCGACAGAGTGAGACTCTAACTCAAAAAAAAGGCAGGGAGGAGGTCAGGAAGATGGCGGCTGAGCCAGTCGGACTATGTGAGTCCCAGTGTGAGTGAATGTATGGAAAATTTTGTGTACATGTTGGTGAGCAAGTGGGTGTGTGAGTGGCTGATTGAGTGAGGGCTATGGAGCTAGCAGCCAGGGCTCTCCTGGTGCAGTGGCTGGTGCCACAGCTGTTGGGCTTGGACCCTAGCGATTCCGAGGACGCAGAAGCCCAGCGCCATTTTTTCTTTTTCTTTTTTTTAATCAACAAACCCTTCCTGGGAAGACAAAGCTGGGGGAAACTGCCTAAGTGGGGGCTTGTGACCAAGGGGGCAGGCCCTGGTACAACAGCTGGTGCTACAGCTTCTCTGCTTCGTCCCTGGCTCTTCCCAGGTCGCAGAAGCTGAGAGCCATTTTTTTTTAAACTGACAAAAGTTTTCCTTTGAAAAAGCAGCCAGGAAAAACTATCACCCCAGGCTTTCCCTCACCGTTGCAGCAGGAGAGAGACTGCTGGCTCCTGGATTGCCTCAGCACTTCAGCGCCTGGCAGAGCACTGGCAGCAGGGGCTGCAGAGGGAGTCCAGGGGCAGAGTCCCACAGAAGAGGACAAGAGAGGCACTTCACCACCATCTTGAAGGTGGGGCAGGAAAATGCTCTGACTTGCTCACCACGGAAGAACAGACCCAATCTCTGTGACTGGCGAATCAACTACTCAGAGATTGATCGTGACCCAGAGGTAATAACCTGAGAGCACAAACTTCAGAGGGATGACCTGATGAGTGCTGAGTTCCAGGCTCCCCACCCCCTACCCCGATCCAGTCACAGTACAAAGGGTGCAACCAGAAAAGGACAGGGAAGGACTCCAAAGAGATCAGTGGTGAGTGCGGGGCTGACCCAAACCCCCATCTCCTCAGCAATCCTCTGAACGTCAGACCCACACAGCTGGGCCACAGATGAAAGGGACAAACCCAGGCGGAGCCTGGATATACATCAGCAATAGAGCTCCATTTCAGGATAGGCCTGGCTGGGGTACCCACCACCGTGAGTACATACCTGGGGAAGAGACAATCCCGTACCTCCCCATCAGAGGAGATCTCCCTGACCATATGAAAGTGGAAAGGGAGGACTGCAGCCCCACCCACCTCCACCGCCCCTCCTCCTTCCCTGCTTCTAAGGCTGAGGAGAGAGTGAAAGAGGTGGCTCTGCAGGAGAGACCTGCTTAGAGACACAATACAGAGTCTGCCACAAGAGGGCAGGGGTTTTTTAATTTTCAATTTTTTAAAATTTTTTTTTTATCTAAAAATTTTTTGACTGTTTGTTAGTTCATCTATTTTTAAAATATTTTTCCTTTGTGCATGAATGTGGATGTGAGGGTTTGATCTGCTCCCCGCCAAATGTTGTTTCTTCTCTTTTTCTGTTTCTTCTTTTTTTGTTGTTTTCTGTTTATGTGTGAATGTGAATGATTGAGTGTTCGTCTTTCAATTTTGTTGTAGTTGTTGGATTGTTTTTGCTCCTTTGTTCTTCTGGGTTTTTTTATTTTTTCATTTTTTAAAGCTTAAGGTGTGTGTCAATATATGTGTGAGGGTTTTACCTAAATACCCCCCTTTTTCCCTCTGTTTTTTGTTTTTCTTCTCTATTCACTTTGTGCTAGGCGTGTGTGTGTGTGTGTGTGTGTGTGTGTGTGTGTTTAGTTTTCTTGGTTTTTTGTTGTTGCTGTTTGTTTTGTTTCAACTTGTTATTCCAGTTTGATTTGGCGTGTGTGTGTGTCTGTGTGTTCAATTGCTTATTGCATTGGTTTCTGCTTTGCAACATCATATAGAGCAGTGGTGGGGAGTGAGACTCAGGGAACACATGCCACAATAAGTAAACATTGTAATTTGCAAGTGGTTTCTGAATCATAGTACCCATCTGCTACTTTATTTGAATTTCAAAAACTACAAGGGACAGCAAAGCTTCCCATCTACCATCCTATTTCAAAATGAACAAATCCAGAGCCTGGATCAGGGAAGAATAGAGAACTGAGGAAAC